>JANIJG010007130.1:0-101430 GCA_024611175.1 Megaceryle torquata
CCCGTACAGCCACCACAGACCTGATCTCCTCGCAGTATCTTACTGCCGTGCCATCGGACGTGGTCTGGGCGGTGGGGGGCGCGGTGGGGTGGGGGGGGGGGGGTGAGACAGGCAAGTACAGTAATCCATGACTGTTCCATCACTGACACAGAAAAACAACTATTTTTTCATTCTTCCTCCTTTCAGCTGATTTCAAAATATTACTTACACCTCAATTACTTTACAATCAGTGGCCATCAGAAAAGGCACATATTTCCTTTCTAAACCTGTTTGGATAAGCTTTTTGGCAAGACTGTAGTCAAATCTTCTCTGTAAACCAAGACAAGGCTTCACAACCAAAGTAAATAAACAGGTTAAAAATAGGTTAACAAAAGTAATAGCAAAGGGATTTAAGAAGATACTTCAGCTTTGCAGCTGACAAAATATGAACTCCATGTCTTACTAGTCATGTATAGATGATGATTATAAGCTAGATGGTGTGCCATTGTAATATTATCACCATGAAGGCAGGCTGCTGAGCTAAAAACCAACCAAGATCATAGTCCTAAACCGCTACCGCACCGCAGAAAGCATATTGTAAAGGAACTGAACAGCATTAGTTACGCAGTCCTAAAGATACTTCCTTAGAAATTTGGCTTGCTTTTCATTCCTAAACTCTTCCTTGTCTTAAGCACCTTAACAGCTCTCAATAAAACCAGCAACAAAATTGTCACCAGTCATTTTCAAGTTCTGAAAATATGGCTGTAAACATATAGTCCCAAAAGAAACTAGCAATATCATTTACAAGTACATTAGATGCCTACAAATGCCTCTTCTGCTCAAGTAAAACATTTAAAAGCAATACCACATTTCAAGGGAAGAGGCTCAGGTTCTTCTTTCCCCTCTTTTAGCTGATGGAATACTCTATCCATCAGCTACAGTTACGTTTTTGCTTTCTTGTTCTCTCTAGCTTCCTGAATCTTACCTTCTTTTCCTATATAGCTGTTTAGATGGAACAAAGACCACTTCTGCCTAGCATAGCTTACGGCCTGTGGCTTAACAGACTTCTCCAGGCAGTTTAATTCCACTTTTGGGGCTTAAGGAGTAGTTTTCCAGATGAATTACACTACCCTATGAATAGTTTCAGAAAAATTAACAGGGAGACCTGCTGCAGTACACCGTGGTGAAAGCAGCATTCCCCTTCTGTTAAGTATAGCGTGATTGCACTCAAACAGTGCAGTCCTTAACGGCTTCAGTGCCTTTCCCTGTTCAATTCCCATCTGCAGCATTCAGACAAAAGCCAGCAGGGCATTCCCACAGTGTACAAGTACAGGTAAACTGCAAACTGAAAGGTCTAAAATGCTTTCACAGAACTACACAATCTGTCTGCTCTTCAGATCAATTTTCCTTTTTATTTAGGCACTTCTTACTCCTGTTTCAGATGCTGATGCATATGCTCAGGATTTCATCCACAAAAACATTTTTGGTATGTTTATCCCAGCTGAGTAAATGTCTTGCCCTTCAAATGGTATGCCATGAAAATTGTAAAGCAATAACTGAGCCCTAACCAAGTCACAACTGCATCAAATAAGGGATAAATAGTCCAGTCCACAGGGGAATGCTTCTGTCAGCACATTAGACATTTACTGAAGTACAGTAATATCAGTGTTTATGAGTTTGTTACTTGTTGCCAAGACACACTGTAAGATTTGTATATAGGGTCAAAAAGTAAGTTACCTTATCCTGTGGCTGGTATTTCATACCACCAGTCACTATATTAATCAGTAACCAGACAATTCAACTACTCAATCCTACCACTACAAAGTGTAAATGCAAGGTGCACATCTGAAGTAAAGAGTCACTTCCCTAAGCCATTTTAACAGTATCCAGATACAATGACTTTGAATTTGCTGATCAGAGTAATCATTAATCATTTTAGTGATTGCAAAGCAGGAAGCAAAGACAAGAAACCCACCAAAGATGAGTGGTGTATGGTATAAGGTTGAAAAAAATAACTTCATATGAACAGCTAAGTCACCCAATCTAATAAAGGCTGTAGAGCTCCTATTTCAACTAGATTTCAAAAGTAGTAAAAAAATGTGTTTAGTGAATGTTTAGTTTTTCAGGTAGAAAAATTTCAGATTACTTCTTCATGGAGATATTTTCACATATTACTTCATGCATAACTACATTTTTGCTGGGATTGATCTTTTATTTTCATCACAAAATCCATTAAGTTACACTACTCAGACTATCAAGGAAAGAGTGGTATTTTTGAAAGCCCATGTGAAGGTGATACTATGCAAGCAGCTCATAACAGTTTCTGATCAATGTCTCTTCCCTGGATAGAATTATAATTTCACATGTTATATATTCCAGCTCAGAACAACATACAATATAGAAGGAGTCTGCGTCCATCACCATTTTTGCATCAGAATATGGGAACATTCAAGGAAAACCTCACCTTCTCTTAAACTTCAGCTTTACAACATGGATCAGGCAGAGTACCACCTGAAGTTTTTATGTGGTTCCAGGGACAGAAAAAGGAGAAGGGAAGGACTGATGGGCTTCCTGTTTACTTTCCCAGCTTCTACCATTTATCTCTTTCCAAAGAGATGTAAGAGAATAAATAAAATTTAAAACAAAAAGACACAATACCACTGCCTAAAATTTAAAGGAAGTGATCTTTACATAAATGCTTCCAAGTATTTATTAAAATAGCTGCCTGGATTATAGCAAATTTCTTATACATTCAAGTGCTAAATCCTTAAATACTGTAGACTGAGTGGATGCAAAGATGTTAGTAGAAATTTCACTGATATGAACTTGTTTTTCCAGTTCCAAAGATGACCAGGATGATAAGCACTAGTCTAATAGCAATTTGAATGCTTTAAACGATATTTTCCATGGAAAATAAAAGTGGCTTTTTGCAGTTAATTCTCTTTCCAGATCTATGTCTACACAAACTTTTGTCTACTCATCTAATCCTCTCTGATTGCTAGAGTTTAATAAATATTTGGGTCACATTTTAAGTAGAGGTAAAGGAAAAAAACATTCTGTTCTAGAGACAATGTAATCAGATACTTTATTTTCTCTGGATGTGACAGGTAAGCAGTTGGGCACATGGAGGCTGCTACATAAGCTTTGAGCTGTGTGACATGAATGAACAATAATTGAGCCTGGTGGTGTTTGCCAGCTACAGAAGTAACAAGAATAATTTCAGTGTTTGGGTCTTTATTCAACTTTAAATCACATTAATGTGCAATGTAGCAATACTGGTTTTATTCAAGTTCTAAAACATTAGGCCAATTGGGATTAAAACCCACAAGTAGCTAAACAACAGAGATTTCCTTTGTTAAGATAAAGCCAATACTACTGTGTGGTCACTGGCCCTTCATTTCCTCACTAAGTAATTCTCCAGTGTTATCGGAAACCCATGGAAGTTGTTTGCAGCTGTACCCATTTCCTATTTCATTTCAGTCAATCTCCAAATCAGACTCACACACACATGCTGCTTTAAAGGTTAGAAACAGTGTAAAATGATAAAATCATGTGAGGTAGATGATTTGCCATTGAGCTATTGGCATTTTATAACTTCACAAAGTTCTAATGATTGCTAGAGACTAACAAGCAAGACAGCGAGAGCCACAGTGTTAGTAAAACTAAAACCCTGCTGATCAATAGAACAAACTTCTAATACTAAAATGGCATTCTATTTTGAGATTGCATTGTATTTCAATCAACACTTAATCTGAGGGTTGATGTTACCTTTGTGATGCATGTTTTGAGGTGTGGTATAATATATGAAACAAACTGCCAGAATCAGAAATCACCACAGAATCAATTTAATGTAAGTGCTTCCAAAAACCTGAGACAGGAAAAATCCAGTATAGAAAAAAAAAAAAAGAAAATAAGACCATAGTATTGTCAAATACTACTAAACCCTAGACAGTTATCTTCAGATTTAGTCACTCAAACCAGGAAATTCCAGAGTGAAGATAGTGATAGCCACATCATCTTTACTATCTTGCATGCGTGCATTAAGATGCACATTCACAGGCCTCATTGGGAGCACAAGATACAGTATGTTCTGAAATGGGCAATTACTTAATGCTTCTGCTGGAATCCCCCATGTAAGAAAGGCCTTATATAAATAGATTAATTCCTACACCACAGGATTAATACTGTCCTCAAAGGAATGTCTGTGGCATTCTCATGATATTGCCCAAATGCTTCATAAATACAAATGAATTTATCTTCACAGCACTCCCAATCAATTAGCTCATTAAATTATTCCCTGTTTATATGTGAAAAACTGAAGTATAAGGAAACTAACACCCAATTAATTTTGTCAATCTGCTGTCCAGGTTATGAGCCCAAGTCTAGTTTTTGGAGGTATGCATCATTTTCATATCAAATTGCATTGAAAGCATAGAAAGCTATACTTCTGCAATCAGCATTTGTGCAAATCTCACTCCAAAATGGTACACGGAGCAACGTCAATTAACTCCATGCCTCATTTGCTATTGTTTTAAATTTCTGAAGTAAAGCATGGCTTTTGGACAAAGTGTTATTTGCTACTCAATCCTGATTCTTTCCCCAGGCTAATTCTAGTTAGTAAAATAAATGTAACAGCAGCCTCGGAGTAGTGGAAATAAGCATACCAAATTGGCAAAAAGACCAGAAGTTACTTCTTACCTGAATATGTGGGCACGGTAATAATAAAAAAAAAAAGTACAAGGGTCTTCCCTCACTTTATATGGATACCTGGTTAGGATTCCAGTTTCTTGCTACAGGAAATAGTACAGAAAATTGAAACTCGTTTCATTATGCAAATGCATATATGGCCATTGTGCACACTGCCACTTACAAGGTGGTATAAGCTTTTTTTCGGGCACCTTAACTCATCAATCTTTGAGATACTAATTATAGAAAGCCTGCATCATTGACTAGAAGCCATATTTTAAAACTGTGCAAGGGCAAACCAATTCATCCACGTGGAAACTGATACAGAGTCTTGGGGAGTTCACTGAGCTAAGTTTAGAGAGAGTTCAGTCCAATGGCTCTGTTCTGCAGCAATTAAGGATGTTCTTCTTAGCTCTTAAGTTTCCCTATTTTAACATATGACTTGTTGAGCTGTTATTGGTGGTCAGTAAAAGGTGAATACCTTCCTTTTAATTTCACATGAACTTTGCAATCCCACAATTTAAAGATTAAAAATAGAAGAAAAATACAAAAAATAAGAAACAACGATAGAAAAAAAAATTGTTGACAATGTCACTCAGGGGAATTTTAAGCATACATTTTAAATTGGGGAACTAGTTTGCATACTACCCTTACAATTCTTACTGGGTGCAACAAAAAGCTCGTATTTTATGCTTGTCCCACTCTCCTGTTTCAGACAGGAAGAAATGACATGTTTTGATTGAATGCTCTTAGTAAAATGAATACAAGAACTCTCTCTTAAATTGGCACTAAGAGATCAATTTCTGAATGGTTAATCCAATTTGTATTATCATAATTCATAAACACTTCATAAAGGCACACATATATAATGGTATCGCCACCTATTATTAGTAGATGCCATAGTAAGTACAAGTTCTACTTGAAAATTTACTGTAACTATCAACTGTCAATACATCTAATATTCCTCCTCAAAAGCAATAAGCAAACTAATATATAATATGAAATTATCAAAGACAGAAGAAAAGAATGTTTGTCCAACTCAGTATAGTTTTGTTAATGTAAAAATAAAATTATTCAGTAGTTTAATTCAAACAATACAGTATTCAATTTTATTTTGTAAATAAAACCATGGACTTTACATTAATGATATGTAAAACTTTTCAGTCTTAAAACTAGACTGAAGTTAAATCACTGACTTTTAAATGAAATAGCTCATTATTTATCTCTGAAGCATCCATTTGCTGTCCATCTCATTGCTTTCTCAAACAATATATATCCAAATGCATCCAATGAAATACGGAAACTAGCAACTATGACTATACTGATAATTAAGTTTAAGTCTTTGACCTTGTTACAAGGTACTTATAAAATATAAAAATACCCGAATAACTCAGAAGCAAATGAGCCACACCCATTAGAAACAGTGAAATATTACCCAACTACTCTGTTATACATACCAGAAAAAAAAAAAAAAAAAGTATATACACCATAAAAAAACCCCCAAAACTGTACATTGTTAGCTCCAAAGCACAAAAGCCAGAACTTGTTTACTGCTATGTAATCCTTTGCTTTATTTGAGTGTTGCTAAAAGCACAAATCTTTTCTGATCCTCACTGCAATAGCTCTAGGGTTAAGTGGTGAGATTAGCCAGAGTCCCAGGAGGTGTGTTCTGAATAGCTATCAAACTCTGCCACCTCCAACTGTTTTCATCTAAAAATATTAAAACACTTTGGAACTCTACTGTTTTGTCAATTAATTCTGTGTTTAATTACAAGCTATTTTGCAAGAAGTTAAGCAGATCTAATTACCATAACTTACACATTTGTCTACAGTTGTGTTCAGGTTGAGTATGAAAGTTGTCTTTGAGCAATTAGTCTTTGCTCTAATTTCTTCCTGCAAATAATGTTAACACTCCCATAATATGATAGTACTAAATTCTATAAAGAGACAGAAAAAGATGGATCCTTGACCTGGAGAGGAGACAACAACATCCTAGCAGCTGAAATATATTTTTCCACACTCGCCACATATGTTAAGAATCCCAACAGTAGCCTTTTTCTGACTCTGACTGAATGCCATTACAGTCCTCATTTCAACTTTGGGCTGCACAGCAGTCCAAAGGAACAAACTAACACATGCCTAACTCTCACTCTGTCACCTTCAATGTTACAATGGGACACAGTTAAAGACTTGATTCATTCCAGCCCTATCTCCCCTTTGGCTTGAAGGGAAACCTGGGGCCCTGTGAAGGTTTCTCTTCCTTTGACAAATACCACACAGTGCAATAGCCTCACAAGGTCCAACAAGGGTAACAAACTTGCATAAGCAAACAAGACAGATTTTATCTCACTAATTCTAGTCAAATGTACTTTTCATCTGAGCACTACTTTAATTAACTGAGGGAAATAAAATACACTGTGTTATAACTACAATAACTAGTGTCTTTTAAAGTGATTTTTAAACCCCATAACATCCCAATCCTACTGAAAGTGGTTTTACCTCACATAAGATCTATTCATGTTAAACATATTTAATTTCTAATAGACAGAAGAGACTTGGGAAGTT
The DNA here is from genome assembly GCA_024611175.1 of Megaceryle torquata. Taxonomy (NCBI): domain Eukaryota; kingdom Metazoa; phylum Chordata; class Aves; order Coraciiformes; family Cerylidae; genus Megaceryle; species Megaceryle torquata. The sequence continues at coordinate 7,231 of JANIJG010007130.1, forward strand.
CTAAACATGATAACCTCAGTCAAAACTCTATCACTACATTAGTGCCTACTGTAGATTGACAGTTTCAAACTGAACATTTACAAGAAAAACAAAACAGCCCATTAGATCACATGAAAACCAGTGTCCTATATAATTGGAAGACAATATAAATGAGATCACTAATTAATATCCATTGAACTTATTTGACTGCACTCTGGGAATACAACCGAAAGCACACAAAAAGCTTTCCCTTCTCCTTGGCCCACCTGTTCTATTCCCCTTGTCTCTATGTTTATTATGTCTATCTACCCTTACAATTTTAACAATAATAGGCATAAATAAATTTACAGTTAAAAAAAATCCCAGGAATAGGTATTTAAAAAAAAAAAATTATCCCGTGGAACATAAATCAGAGGGAGATTGTCATCTTCTCAGAGTTTGTATTCTGAAATACAAACCACACTGGCTTGTCATTAATTATGCATGTTACAATAAAGACAAGTAAGAAACTCTCTTGACAAAAAAAAAAAAAAACAAACTACAAAAAACAAATGAAAACACAAAACACAACACTTTATTAGCTTTCTATTAATTGTTCCTAATCACTTCACCATCTAGTGTGTTGTGCCCACTCAAACTCCCTTTCTAACATAAATGAGATCAGCTCTAAGTTATTGATGTAGAATACTACAAACTGTCTGAAGACAAGTTGCAATCTACTGCTGCCCTAATTTTTATATCCATTAAATAAAAATGTTTCTTAGTCTCAAAACTTAGGGAGGCATGCAAGTGTCTTGTTTTAAAAGAAGGTTTGAAAAATACTGCATAATGATACAGAAGGCAGAGACAAATAGGAAAGGACCAGAAGAAAATGAGCTACAGAAAATATAAGGAAACAGCAACCAAAACTGATTGTCCAGTTATAAAGATTAAATGAACGTAAGTAGACTTTATGTTCACTTGCAATCTGAGCACTGCCATCACTCAGTTCTTGCCACCCAGCTCACAAGCAATTTTACTCATATTTTTATCAATACCACTGCTTGAGATGACAATATTGAAGAAATATCAAAGCAGCAGGCAAACAGTACTTTTCAGAAACAAAAAGGGCGAGGAAGTAAACAGAAGAGCAGAATTATTTTTTTTTTTTGCATCATGTGTAAGCAAAGAAAAGACAAACAGAAATAAAAAACAGAGGCACACAAAGTTTCCACATTCACTTTGGAAGACTTTGCAGTTGAATTTTTCTTGTTTTACTTCTTAAGACTGTCTTTGCTTTAAATGCAATTCTTCTGTAAATATAGTATTTAGATAGAGGGTTTAACTATGCTAAATATTTTCTGTTGCTATAACTATTTCATATGTCCCTCCTGGCCAAGTTTTCACTAGCAGATGCAGCACATGCTGACAAAGAAGTTATTGTTAGAAATAACCCAAATAACATACCTGTGTTTGCAGTCACAACTTTGCTGACACAGCAATTACAGCTGATACAGCACACAAGTCTTTCATACCCTGAGCTGAAAAAACTATGAAACAGAATAGAGGCCACAGTGTCAACCCAGCCTTCAAATCACATTTTTCATGCAATTTTTGCTCCTTTAAATCTCCTGAAAGTCACTCCACAAATAAGCAAGTGCTACATGAATAAGACTTCTATTGCTCCCTTCTACTTACTAGGTTTGTTATGGATTAAAATCACTCTTCATCACTACGGCTCCTCTAGTATAAAAACCTCTAGATTCCAAGAGAAAATTTCTGTCTGAGTATATCAGAAGCATCTCCTGTAATTTGTATTGTGAAATAGTACCTAAATGCAACATATGAAAAGCTAAGCTGCACCCAACATGGCAAAACTTTATTTAATTAAAAACAAACCCTTCTTTATTGTTAGGAAAAATCTGTGGAAAAAAACAGCTGGTATATGTACTATTTTCTCTACATTTATTCAGAAACAAGGGATGGCAGGCAACCTTTACATTGTTTTCAAATAACTGTGTAGCTTCAGTTAAAATGGATTAATTTATTTGTTTCCTGTTTCTCTGCCCCAACCCCCCATTTCTGTATTCATAATACACAGTTAGTAAAAGATCACACGTTTCTTGTTGTGCTTTCCTCTTAAAACCTCAGTACGTTTTTTTTCTGAAGCTTTCCAAAAACCACTGAACTCAGAGTCTTTCTTACATTACAAGCACACCTGCAAATTACCTTCCAGATTTTGCATTTCTTACAACTGCTCTTTCAACGGTAACTTAAAAAGATAGCCCCTTTGTGGGACAAGTGACTTTGCAGTCAATAAAATGGCTTGCACTGCTTAGACACACACTACCTAGGTGGCAGGAGCTGGGGGGGGGGGGGGGGTAGACTGACAAAAAACCCCCAATAATCTAGGCATGAAAACTGGAAGATTGACACTGACAGAAACAGCTTGGATGAAACTAAGCTGAAGTATTTATTTTCACTGCATATTTACTGCACCACAAAAGCAAAGGGGCATCGACCAGTCTAGAGCGGAACTACTCTGAAGTAAGCCTATCCAAAATGTGCATGATGTGGATGTCAAGTACTTTGATCTAACTGCTTCACTCTCAAATCCTCTTCTACTTGTTCATATAAAACTTACTAATATTGACACAGCCCAAGATACCAGGCTAACTCTAACTACTGTGAAAGCATGGTTACAATGTTAAACCAAAGATCTTGCTTTTGCCTAGTTTACATATTTATGCAAATACATTGATTAATTCCCATGTAAAATAAAATAAAATACAATAAAAAACCCCAAACAAACAAACAAACAAAACCCCAACACAACAAAACATTGTTTACTTACCTGTTTTGGGGTTTATAGAAAAGAACCCCTGTGGATTTCCACTTGTAATCTTGTAGGTTAATTTTTCACTTGAGCTAGAATCTGGATCAAATGCCTCAATCTGAATGACGGATACATCTTTAGGTGAGTTTTCCATGACTTCTGGGTAATAAACTGGCTCTGTGGTCTGAGGAGCATTATCATTAACATCCCCAACTTCTATGTAGATTTCAATGAAAGATGATAAAGGCACAACACCTTGGTCTGTTGCATAAACAGTTAACCAGTAATGTGAAGTAGTCTCACGATCCAGCAGATCTGCAGTCTCAATAATACCTGTTTAACAGGAAGAAAGATAAAGAGAAAATTCTCAATAACTATGCAGAAGTGTATAAAAGTAGAGTAAGCAACAAGCTTAAAAAAAAAAAAATATATATATATATATATATAAAAAGTGAATACAAGTTCAAAAAAACTGCCATTGGTTCTACAGTCTATGGTAATGTACATAGACAAACATATTGAGGCTAACCTAAAGCCACAAAAATTAAAATTACTACAACAAGTCTTCAGTAATTGTGCATTACAGATATAAAAACAATATATTAACTTCCTTTCCAACATCCTTTCAGATTTATCAGATCAATTAGCACTATTCATAAAAACTATTTTGCCTAAGAGTTTAAATATAATGCTTATTTCAGAGTCTTCTGGACTTGAATCACCTCTGTACTCATCACTGATTAGAGAGGATTTTATACCATATTAAAATATCTGATTTAGATGCTCTTGAACTGTTTACCATTACTCATATTAACAAACAGCTACTTAAATATGAAACATTCTCATCTGTGTGTCCAAATGAACTGCTTAACTGAATTTTCTTTATGTGCCTGTTTGGGTTCACATAGAAATTTCACAAAAAAGAAAACAGGAGTTACATACCCGAAGCTAACCCCTGTAGCATGAGGATCAATCAATGGCTGGCAATGAAAAGCAGCACTTAGCTCAATTTTACACATGTAAAGTTAATTACCATTTAAGGAACTGCTATATGATTCACAAACTTAATAAAAATCTGTCTGCTGCATCTACAGGAGCTTGTCTGAGCCAGAACTAAATAAAGAATGAGAAACCCAAGTTTTTAATCCACTGCGAAGGAAATCTAGATCTACTTTTATAAGCAGCTTATTCTACAGGTACAGTCGCAATATTCATGTGTCAAAAGGGTACGTGACATTGTGTAACCACAGAATCACAGAGCCATGGCATATAAAACTTTGCACTTTTGTTCTGATCCAGTCCCTCTTACAGGTTATCCGATTTAAAATATTTTCTAAACAGAACTTAAAATGAACCTGACACGTTATCAGGTGAGGGACAGAGCAAGTTCTTGCAACCATTAATTGAGGTAATCTTGAAGGGCTTTATCATGGCTCTTACTGTTTGCTATAGTGACACACACCAGACCTAATCGGGACTGGAGTCAATACCAGTCAAACTATCACCGTGACAGCTGTTTTGGACTCTGGACACAGCCACATAATGACTATGCATGATGTGGCTCTTCTGAGCTCATTTATTCTACACAACATTTCTATATAGCTATATAGTTATATAGATAGGTCAAAAGAACCTCTATAAGACTATATCACTGTGCTTTTACAGTGGTTCTTCAGGAAAGAATTAACTCTAAGTATCATTGCCTTCACATACTCCAGACACTTTTTAAAATGCATTATACCAGCTGAGCAAAATCATAAAAATACTGAGGAATTACTCATTTATTCATTACTTTGCCTTGTGGGAAGCTGCATTAAGGTCTGATGATGATTATTTGATATTTCAAGGTTTTAATAAGATCACTTCATATTGTCTGGAAAGGACAACACCTAATGCTTAGACCTGCAAAATACCCATATATAGCATTTCAAGCAACATATTATTTCAGAACTACCACCAGATGTCAGTGTGGAAATTAGTTATATATAGCATCAAAGGTTTCAGAACTGGGTTAAAAATGAGGGGCACCAAAATTTGAAAATATACATGTATTCATACAGTTTTATAAATATAAAAGTTTTAATGAAAGCAAACTGCTGAAACCTCCAGAGGAACATCATCAAAAACCAAGCCAAGGTGTTAATTTTAAGGATACCAGCATTTCACACATCCAGTCTCTTCACCACAGATATATATATTTTATCTGATGGCAGTTTTATTATTTAACAATAAAAAAAACCCCAAAAAAACCCACAAAAACAACCCACCTCAATATAGTCACTGTATTTGTGCTGTGGTTACCTGCATCATTTCTGATTGTGAATGTACAGAAAATTGCTGTTATAAATGGATGTGCAGCCTTGAGCACCCAGTTACTTGGATTCCAAAAAATCTCCATGTACCCCACTTACAGTTTTGAATAGATGGGTATGTATGCAAGCTGGAAAACTTCAGAGACAGGCAACACACAAAAGTGGATTATTTTTACAATATTAACAATGAAGACTCAAAATAACATTTCTTCTAGTACAAAAGCCAAGCAAAAAGTGACAGGAAGATAGGGAGCAAAAAAATTTCCCTTCACCCATTGCACATTGAGAAGGGTGGAGAAGAGGCCACCACACCTAGTTGTCCTTCACCATTCAAAGCTGCAGGCATGGTGAGGGGAGGAATAACTGATCTATTAATGACTCAGCTTTCTTCCTCTTGTTTCCACCCAGCAATAAAATGAAACAGATCCAGATCCAGGACAAGTGCCTGGGCCTAGAGGGGAAGCTCTGAGTACTGAAACTTTAATTTCTTCTAGTTCCGCATCAGCACTTATGTCAGAAAACATAATCAACATTAAACACATACAACTACATGGAGTATTTAGGGGTTTTCCCCTTTTAACATTACTGTACGAGCTGACCTTACATGAGTAATTGCAAACCACCATTCTTTTCTCATTACTCTATTTGAAATTGCTCCTGCAAGTTTAACACTAAATCTTGCCTGATTTTGCCTGTGAGAACACTAATAGCTTCATCTTTAATTTCTATGCAACAATAATGAATACAAATGCATGTAAACTTCAGTAGTCTAACTACACCTAAAGAACTCAAGCCCAAAGAAGAATTCAACCAAGATGGGTTTTTTTTTGTTTGGTTGGTTGTTTTTTTGGTTTTTTGGGGGTTTGGTTTTTTTTAAGTGAAGTAACAATAGTTTTCCTTACCAAATCACAGGTCTAGAACCAGTCCTTAAAGGCTGTGTGTGCCAACTTTCTACTTTTGCAGACTATAGTGGCCTATTTTACATAACAAGGCAGCATAATACTGTATGCTATCTGAAAGTCAGCACTTGCAGAGTTCATAAATTCACTGCCTTCTAGTTCTAGTGGTTCTCAAGACAGCAGAGAGAAAAATTATGGAAACTGATATATCAAAGAGATGTAATAAAACCATCTAAGTAAGAGTTATTCTGGTTTTATGTTGCAATTGGCTAGATGCATTAAGCATCAGTAAGATGTTGATCAGTATCATCAGTTTCAACAGCGTATTTTGGCTCCCTGAAAGTATTTTCACTTTTTTCTTCAAGTGGTGCAAAGCACATTTAGGGAGTACAGCTGAAGTGCTTCTTTTATATCTTCAATGCTATAAAAGCTACATCTCTGCTCTAACTCTTCTCCCATTCACAGAAAAATCTTTAATCAGTGAATTTCCCATCCATTCTCTATGCTGATGCAATTTGGTAATTTTAATTTTTCCAAACTATTTGCTTTTTAGGTAGTAAGACCTAAAATATCGTCCAGAGAGCACCACTGAAGAATTTTTAGCATTCATTGTAATCTAAAAAACTTGTAAATAATACTATTTAAAAAATACAGTGAAGTGAGGATTCTAAAAACATTTTTTACTTGGCTGGGTATGCAATCTTGAAGCCTTTGAGGTGGTCAGGATAAAAAGAAATTCATATTTAGTCACTAACCACCTGAAGGGAGTACAAAAGAGCTCTGATGGAATGTTTCACAGTCCTCTGCAAGAGGACATCAGCGTTAATTTTACAGCGCTCGTACGTCTGAATTTTTAGACTAGATACTGTTCCTGCCTGATGCAAGAGGACTTTTCTATCAGTTGTATTAAAAGAAGGTAATACTCCTAAATGAATACTACAGAATAGAATTTGGACAGAATTCAGTATGGAGGAACAAGCTGTTTTATGAATACTGCAACTGAGAAAAAAAAAAATCAAAACATTAACTCCACTCTCGACAAGAGCTAACACTACTTCTATTTTAAATCCCCCAACCCAAGTCACTACAACCAAGTCACTCTTAGAACAAAAATAAACATACAAATCCACCTGAAATCTGACAGTCTTACAAAGGCCAATTCTATCTAATTAACAAATGCTCAAACTATAATACTCCCAATTCCCAGGGATGATCCTCCTTAAGTGTGCTTATCCATGAGAACTCTCATTAACAATATTAATGATTCTGTAATGGAAATCAAAACCTGAAATCATTTCTCAGTAAAGCATGAAAATACAGTTTAGCAGAATTTGCCCTGGGAGTGACGTTTGAAACAAACTAAGAGAAATCCCTGGCCTGGAACATGATGCTTGAAATCTGATTACAAACTTAATTAATCTAAATTTTAATAAGCTGACCAAATACAAAAAGCTTCTCCAGCTGCTTTAAAAGCCATCTTTGGGGAAAAAAATTAACCAAAAAAAAAAATAATTAACCAAAACAAAACAAAACCCCACAACAGTATTTTAAGAATTGCATGAACAAAGGTTTTCATCAAATATGATCTTCAAGGAACCACCAAACAAAATCAAAGTTTTCAAAGTGAGTGGATCAAGCCTGTTACAAACACAGAGGCTTGTGGTCCTTCAACAGCACTAACTAGTCTGACAACAAAGCAAAACAAACTGCCACTTTGTCTTGAATTCTAAACAAACAGTAAGTCACTGCAGTGTAAACTATCACTAAGGTCTGCACAGTCTTTTGAATTAAAAATAAAATTGGTGGGTATGTTCAGCAGTATGCTACAGTTTTCTACTTCACTCTGCTACCTCTAGATAGGCTGCATGTATTTTCCAGAAAGTTGATATTATTTATGAAGTTAGCTTTCTATGTGAACAAGGGTCCAAAAACCCCCAACTCCCAGAATTTACAGCTTTTCTGGTCAAATCTCTGCTTTACATTTTGTGAAACTTTGCTTGTGCCTTCTAATATTAAGCATATCAGAACATTTTTCACATTGTTACTAAAATCTCCACACACATACAACCAGAATAGGCCAGAAAAACAAAAACATTTTACAAAGCTGGTATTTTTCACTTTAACTTTTGATTCCTGACTTCATCCTCTTCTTAAAATAACATCATCTGCTCTAACCCATACTTTGCATTTTGGTGTAAGTTAGTGACAGTGCAGTTTTTCAGCACTATGCAGATCGAAGACAGATGAACACAAGACAACTTCCTAGGCAGGCTTCTTGTCCCTATTCATCAGTTCTTATATGTTCTATTTTTGCCATTCCTGCAATACACCTCTCTTTCTTAGGTTATTACCTGTCATGACATGATAAGCATTTTCCTGAGCTGTACAAATAGAGAGGCTATACCAGAGCTGACAGGATAAAAAAGCCACCAAAACAGTAAAGAGCATCTGGAGCAGGAGAAGACAGTGCTTGTCTGTGTCTCAGCAGTCCCCAGAGGCCTCAAAGAGGAACACATCCATACTCTCTCGTCCTCCTTTTCCCCTTGAGTAACTTCTAAAGGCACAGTCACATCAGGACAATTGGCAAGTGCAATCCCATGTGTTAACGCATGGGGTTTTTGTGTTGGTTTTTTTTCTTTTCCCCTCCACTTAACACTACCTGTCGTACACATTAACAGAAAGCAAGGTGATTTGAAAAACAAACAAAGCAAAACAACAAACCAGACAAAACTAAGAAAAAAAACACACAACAAAACAAAAACCCCCCACAAACAAACACAACAGGAATTTATTAAAAGTTACAGCAGCCATCCACACAAGATAAAACAGACTACAGCAGACTGTAGTGCACTATTTACTAGTACTATACCCATCTGTAGTACTTGGTACAAATTTTGATTATCTTACTAATTGTGACCAGTGTCATAGTTCACATTCTTTCCTCTTTCAGAGCAATTAATATTAATAATAAAAATCCTCTAGCTAATTTATCTGTCTTTCTGTTACCTTCTTAAGTTCTTTATGGTAACTTCTGGCCACAACTCTAATCCGACACTGGGAAATACCTTGAAGAAACAGCCAGGTAAAGCCACAACCCTACATGCCATAAAGAATTCTATAAAGCAAAGGTTTTGAAACACTTAACCTGTTGAGCTCCCAAGAAAAAAAATTCTCTCTTTCCCTAAGGCTGCTGTGCTACTGTAACTGAGGCCTCGACCAAAAAACAGCATGTAACTGAGCTTTAAGCCTACAGTTCTAAAATAGCATCCAACACTGATGTCAACAAAATTTATTATTTGATCTGTCAAGTAACAATCACTTCGTAAAACCAAAAGAAAATCAGCGCACTATCACCAGTTTTTATTCTACACGTACCAGCTATCCTCAGGCTCTGAGGATTCCAAGTATGTCCTGCTACAGAGACAAGAAACTATTCAGCACTTAAAATGTCAGTTGAAAAGACCAAAATCTCCATCCTGTGAACTCCTTGAAACAATCTCCTTCTAAAGAAGGAATGGAATGAGATTCCTTTTGCAGAAGTGAAATGTCAGCTTGTCCACTCTATAAACAGGGCAGTATGCCAAGAGAGGCACTGCACTCAACTTTTGAAATACAAAAGACCTGCAGCAGGCAGTGTGAACTTCTTAAAAGTATATACAATCTCTCTTTTAAGAGAAATAATATTTTTGATAAATAAACTGAGCTGGATAAGTTCTAGTCTTCCTTACTTGTTACACATAAGCACTTTGAACTGGAAGTATTACCTGTTTATGCCTCCATGAAACAAAGCGCCACAGCCACCCAGAGAAATAAGATTTGCCCTTCAACTTCAGAGCAATTTAAAACTTATCACTGACAATGCAAGCTACTCACATATCAGAATTCTGAAGATTCACACAGACTAAACTGTACTGTTTCAGAATATAAATAATCCTTGGCTATAGCCCTGAAGGGGAGCAGAAAGTTTTAGCAACTCTTGCTTGCCTTTGAATCACACATGAACAAGAGGTGTTCACTTCTCTCTCCTCTTCTCCAGGAGCATTAATTTGGCACAGCTAGAAAGACTGTAGCCTGTCAACAAACCATCAATGCTGAATTTTGCATAACTCATGAAGAATTCAGATTACCTGTTTGCAAACAGGTCTGAGGAATATGAATGTGCATAACTAATAATTCAAACTAGTTGGAAAAAATGGCATTGTTTCTTTTCAACCACTCAATGATTCCTCTATTCTGCCTGAGTAAAGTTGAATCTTAAATTAATACATTCCGATTTAGTTCTTATATTATTTAGTGGGTTTATTTTCTTTATGTATCCTAATTAACCACACTTTAATGTTAAAAAAGCAAACAAACAAACAAAAAAAAAACAAAGCCACACCCCGCAAAAACAGACTCTTGAAAAATTCTGCAACAAATTACATTTTCAGAATACAATTAAGATTTTTCACATGCACCCCAAAAGACCTTAAATAGTACAATCTAACATCTGTCATCAATATAAACATCCCTTCTAATCGTTACATCTTGTCACGTTTAAATTTTACATGTATTTCTTTATTCAGTAAGTTTCTATACAGTGGTCTTATTGCACTTTTTTATATAACACTTCTTTGTAAGTACTGAAGAAAAGCAATGAAAAATTTTTTTCTGGGCATTCTCTGAAGCAAAAGTTTTAAAGTTTATTTCAGGAAAAACTATAAAAAAATCTTGAAAATAACATATTGGAATTACAAGTTTTTTGTCAGCATTTATAAAGGCAGATTCCCAGAAAATGGAATTAAAATTTCTCTTTGAAATAGAAAGTTGTATACATTTCAAACTGTACTGTGTACTTCCAGTTGAGAAATCACTCAGGATCTGTAAATGGAAAGCAACTCATTGCTATTTCAAGGTCAAATTGCTCATTTTCTAACAAACTGAGGCTTAGAAAATTTCAAGTAACATCACTAGCAGTATCAGCATCACCACCATCATCACCACCATCTAGATGATGGATCTGTAGTTAATATGCCCTTTAATTTTATTATTTTAATTTATTTTAATATTATAATTTTAATATGCACTTTTCTTTAATGGGTAAATGCCATTTTACTATGCAGCTGCAAGACCTTCAAACATGTTAAGTCTACCACTGCTTGCTCTCTTTTCTAGGGACTAGTTATTGCAAATTCTGGGGGTGGAAGGGGAAGAATATCACTGCAATGCATACTTGGTCTCTAGAGTATAGGTACCATCACCATTAGAACAGAATTGAGATTTTAACTGAATAAAACCAAACTGAACAAAATAAAACCTCAATCATAATAAAATCATGACCTGTTTTATATGTTAAAATTCCCTGAACTGTCTAGATGCAATGAAATAAATATACTTAAGGTATTGATATAAAACTGGACTCGTCTATCTGATATGAATACCAATTTTCAAAAGCTCTAAATTCCACTAAATAACTTAGTGTATTTGAAATTAAACCATTTCTTCATATGACACTAATGAAAAAACAGAGAGCACAGTTGGTGAAACAGCCAGACACTATCAGTGTCCAGTCAAACCTGGCAAACCCACTTTTGCAAACACATAGAAATTAATAGTAAAACACTTTTGGAGAGCAAAACCTCGGCATCTAGAGAGCCCCAGCATGTGGTCAAATCCAGACCTCGATGTAAAACTTAAAACTACAGAAGAGTTTATACATCAATTCTATGCTATGAACAGATGGCAGTAATTTGAATTGTGTTCGAGTAGGAGGAGAGAAGGGTCACTATTGATCTGTGCTGCATGCAACTTACAAACAAGGTAGATACAGAGAGATTTGAAGAAACAGAAAATGAGCAGTAAAAAACCAATTAAGAGCAGCTATCAACTTAAACAACTAGAGGTAGTAAGAAGATCTACAAGTCAAGATGTGCACAGTTAAAGCTCTGCACCAAACACACTTTATTTTAAAACAATGAAAAAACAGGTTTTGCATGTCTTAGTTAAATGCGCAAAGTAGAACAAAACACGGCACAAGACAAAGAATTGTAAATAATTAGACACAGTAACATTTTGATTTCCAGTTCCTGCCACATTCCCTTCTGCACATCTGTGCAAAACCAAGTCAAACAAATAGAAAACACAGTGTTTTCATCATTTATATATAAATTTAAAAAATTCTGAAAACTTGTTCTTAAAATTGACCACATAAAGACTATGCCAGAAATTATGATTCAGTCCTAGGTAGTCTGGGCTAAAGGTATTAAATCTGCTCAAGTGCACAAAGATGGTGAATTTGCTTCAGGAAGTTAGGGGCTGGTGAGGGAGAATTTTTGCAATTAGAAGATCCCTGATGGGGCTGCCTTAGAACTCAACTGATTACTTCCAGTTCACAAAATCTTTTGGGACAATGGCAGACAGCTCCCATTGTCAGCCTCATTTATGGTTATTTTAATAGCTCCAGCTTATTTCTGTCAGCTAGGCTGCTTGTATGTCAAGCTTTCGGACAGGCAATATAATTGCTATACAGAAGAACACTACCATGTTGCTAAAACTCAGTATGGAGAGACATAAAAACCCCCTGATGAGTACACATTAGGGAAATGAAATGTTAACTCCTATGCCAATAGAAAAAATTATTGTAATACAACAACATATGATCTACATTTCTTTGAAGAAAGAGCAAGCAAAGAAAGCTTTGCTGTTAACATGAGCAGTCATTCATGATTTGAGACAAAGTGTGCTTAAAAAACATGACTGCACTACTACATCAGCATTACAGGAGTTTTATAAAATATTAGTGAAAATGAACAAATTAAGAGCAGATTCTGGGCCAAGCGCATGGGCTTTCAGTACCCACAAAACCAGTTCCTCTTAGTGTGTTACATGAGCAAGGTTTGCAGATCTGATGCAAATCATTGCTGCAATCATCCATTCCCTTATTGAGGACAAATTTTTGTCTTTAGTAAAGACACAACTGGTTACAATGTCACAGGAAATACTATTACACAGCATCGTGAAACTATTTTTAAACAAAAATATATTGGGATAATACTGTCACAGTATTCAGTTACCTTTAGATCCTGCAGATTACTACAGTTCCATGACCGGCAGAATTTCTACTTAAATGTAGGTAATTCATAAACAAGTGAAGTTCTACAGGTCTACTGTTTACTTATGAATGTCAAAGACAAAGAAGGAAATTTATTTAATCAATTTTTTTAATTATATGTGTACTTCCACGTGCATAGCAAATGCAAAGGGTGAATTGCTATGTTAACTTTGTTAAAGTTTATAGGAATTTCTTATGTACACACACAAATGGACATGTATATGCTCTTTAGATCTCTTGACTTCACCCTGCAAAAATCCGTCACTGTCAGCCTTCCTAGTACTAAGGAACTGTTGACAACGTGAGTGGTTATATTACCACTCTAATAATTTAAGTGGGAAATGGGGAGCCTCTGAAGGGGAAATTCCTCTGCAAACGGCCCCAGGAATTTCAAAACTAACTGGAGTTGACAGATTAACCTAGGTCCCCTTTAGGCAGAAGAGAAGGCTACAAGAAAAAAAAAATAATGAGACACATGGGAAGCCAATTATGCATAAGAGCAACACATTTAATTGTACAAAAACTGGTTTGTTGATCCAGAAGGACGCAGCTGTTTAGACCTCTGCAAACTCTTAAAATACCTGGACAGTTCTGCAACAAATACATTCATTTTTTGTCTGCAAATCTCAAAATTTAATGATCATTTTAAATAAGGAAGATTGTTCCATGTATCCCAAGAATCTTTTTCCTGCATACACAGCATTTCTCTCAAATTCCCTGTTTGGTTGCAATTTGAACAATTGAGGCCTACCTCGTATTACTTCCACAAAAGTAACTTTGAAGGCCCAGAAAGTTCAACAGACCAGTCCCACTCTTTAGTAAAAAGCAATTATAGCTGTGCTCCACAGCAACACTAGCTCATGACTAAACCACATGCAAAAAATTGTCATTTAGCCTGTGTATGTTATTTATTCTGATTTATGTTTTCGACCTCTGCAATTTTGCTTCAAACTTTCAGTTTCCATACTATTTTTAGTTGCAGAAACCACTGGTTCACAATGACAGTTCCCAGGCCAGACCTGAGCAAGAAAACGTGCTGATGCCTATGAAAAGGCAAGTAGGATGTTGAGAAATACTGGCAATCAGGCTACTACTGTTGTTCATGTTACTGAACCAGGTAGCTATATACACCCTGGAACCTCATTCCTGTCAACAGAAATGCTGCTCCCAATAAGATTTATATGTACAAAGAAGAGCTGGTGTACCTGTGGGTGCACAAGTGCTAGGAGAACAAAGCAAGTCAACGAAGTCATAAGATTAAAGCATCTGGGATCCAGTGGCATCAAAAGATATTTTCATCCTTGTTCTGACAAAGTCAAATATATTAACCAACAAAGTATCTATTTAGATATTCAGACTTTATTTCTACACATGTATCCAAATGGAATTCCACACTGATCAGTAGCCATTATACTTTTTTTTCTTTTTAATAGCCTTTGCATATGAAAGGCCATACAGAGAAATGTGTCTGAACTTGTTTGAGTAAAAACTTGAGGACAGGAGAGTAATGAAGGTAAGGAACTTTGGGACTAAAAAACCCCACATTCACTCTCTTTGGTTAAGATTACTGTATAAAGTAAATGATAAATCCTGCATTTGTAAGCAAATTCTTACATGCACACTTAAGACAATACTTAACATCTAGACTGGCAACTTGAAAAATAGAAATTACTTATTAGATGTCAAGCATATTCACTTGTAAGTGCCTTGGATGCTTGTTGGGCGATGAGTTAAGCCATTTTCACACAAATAATGGATAACTGCCTGCGTAATTTTAATCAACATTTTCTTGAAGAAAAAAAATTACTAAAACCAGCAGAAATTAATGCAAGTTAACAGTTAAAAAAATAACCTATACATTTAATTCACTCTTTATTTACTGATTAATAGTAAAACCTGCAAGCATTTGGATAAACAGACCACAGAGTTTGTCTGTTAGAATTTCCACTGGAAACCTCTTAATTACTTCCCAAAACATTTTTTTCTGAAGGTAACTGCACCTTTAGTAACAATATCAAAGAGAATGAATGATGTGAATAGTTCTGTCAAACAAGAAGTTTGTCACAGAGCCATGATAAAAGTAGATTAACTCTGTCTACACTAGTACACTCAGTGTAAATGAAGAATACTAGGATACTGTAGGTGACTAGCATACCATTTAGGCACAATATGCATTTTCCTCTTGAACCATTAAAGATCTTCTCCCTGCTTAAAAAATTCAAAGACTCTGCAGTGCCTAGAGATGGAGTTGTACCAGGTAACCTTCTCAAATCTTGTATGTGTGCTTGACAGTTCTCAACAACACATTCTCAAGTGCTGGCCATTATGTTTTAGACTGAACAACTCAATTTCCAAAGGATTTTTCAATCACTCTCAGAATAATAGCATAGCATATATTTCTTACACCATTTCCTCCTATCATCATGTTAGATCACTATTAACTCCAAATTTAATCTGCATAATCTGCAGTAATCTTGTTCTCACTGTAATCATCACTCCCTTAACTTCTTATTAAACAATACACATGAAAACTGACATGGTGCTTGAGTCAATGACAACTTGACAACTCATCTTTCACTAACAGTTTTTTAAACTTTTCATACTTTCCACCCCTACCTTAGCTGTATCTGGAAGATTTCAAGTCAGTCCAAAATTTCCCTACAAAATTTTGCTGTTCAGCATTAACATTTTTAAGGAAGCCAAAGCTAAGCTGTAAGTGCAACTTCTAAGATTTTTTTTTTTCCCCCCTCCTAGTATTTGCTAGCACAGTTCTTGATTTCTGGGCTTCTGTACTTAACACAAGACCCCTTTCAAAAAGCTGATTAGGAACACTGTGACATAGTGGGAACTATAAACAGCTTAGTTTTTTATTTTAGCACATTGGGGTTTTTTGAGCCATGATTTCCCTATATCCACACACAAAGTAATCCACTTCTTAACAAGCTGTTAGCTCTTCTTAAATACCCTTTACTATGAAATGCTTCAGACAAACCCAGGCAATCCAAAGTATTACTGTACTAACTAGTAGCACAGGTATGGAAGCACATATGAATAAACAGGCAAAGAGGGAGGCATAGATAATTTTTCAATTTCTGATTAATTTGCTAAAATTGGTCTGTAATACTCAAACCACCTTCAAAGTGAACTATGATACCAAGCTTCTTATGCAAAGGCATAGCCATCTTTCCTTCCCTCCCTGAAGTAATTAACATTCCTTGCACAGGCTGCTGGACATTTGTTAATCATTAACTGTTTGTGGAATAAAGACAGGGAGAGAAACTGGCAGCCATTCCTCACAATAGTACATCAGAAAAAAAGGAAGACAGAAGATTTTGTGAATAGTGCAAAATTATTTACAGTAACAAAAACCCCACTGCATTATTACAGCACATTCAGCATTTTGCTGACAGTATCTGTTTTTGAGCAAGGCTTTCCATGTTCAAACCTAAGTAATTAACTCAGGGATTCAATCAATCAATCAATCAAAAAACACCTTTATCTAAAAAACCAAAGAGGTATGTTTAAAAGATGAACTCTGTTGTTAATCTCTTGGGTAGTAAAATAATATATACGACCAGAATTGCAGCACCAAATATAACAGAGGCATAACCAATGCACACATTCCAATCTTATCTAGAATCACTTTGATTCACTCTACCTTGCTTTCATTACAGGAAGGGCACAGCAAGGGCATTCCTTTCAGATCAAACAGAAAATTCCACAGACAGAAGTTTCCACATGTCTGATTCGTTGCAGATTACACCCTTATCATTAGACAGCAATCTCTAATTTTCATAGAGACAGGATATACCCTGTCATGGTAAATCTACAGGCAAGGGTTTGAGAGGGGTGTTGATAGAAGAAAATAAATAAATAAATAAACCTGTAGAATAGAGATGTATTCCCCATGAAAGAGTTATGCATGTCACTCTCACAGATTTGGAGAAATGGAGGGGACAAGGTACCAGCATTAAAGATCACATACATAATTCCATTCAATCATAAGCTTCTGTGTACTCCAAGTATTTCAGCCTGAACCACCGAACTCCTTCTGCACAGAAATACAACTGGGACTACAGGTAACATCTGAGAAGCCTGTATTAATTTTTAGCACATTACCTTACCAAAAATCTTTATTTCTTTACCCACATGGGTGGAGCAGCTCTGTAATGCTTAGGTACATTTACCAGTAACACTAAAATCAGAACACTATACTGTAATAATGCTTCTCACATTTTTGAAGTTGTAATACAATAATATTTTAATACTTAAGTCCTATAAAAAATATGAATAAGCACACTATGATCAGAAAATTCAAAACCAAAATTCAGGAACTTAAATTTTTTAGTGTACAAAGGCAGCTTAGTGTATAGAGGAGGTTCATTTTGCATCAGCAAAATAAAAATGGCCTTTTATATAGGCACCCTAAATGACTGATTTAAGAAACATGAAGACTTTGAAAGCAATCCACATCAGTGAGGATTATACTAAGAAGTAGATTAGTCAATAACATGACAACTACTGAATTTTCTGTATGTAACCTTCCCTTTCATATAGGCAGACATTCAGTTCTGGTATCATCAATGCCACACTAATAAGACTGCACAGATGCAGAACTCTGAACCGAAAGAAATAATAATTATTGCCACTACTGTTAGGTCAAGACAATTTAATTCCAGTAGTTTACCATTTTGCTCTTTAACCCTAATGCCTATCAAAATTATGCAACTCTTTATAAGAGCCATGAATATATTGATTTATCCCTGTTCACAAATAATTAAAAATTAAATGCAAGCAGCTATAAAAAGTGTGGATAGAACACAAGGAGTGTGAGGAAGCCCCATTTCTGAATAATGAAATCATCTGCTGTAGTCCTGGTACTATATTCTTTGGATGCCTGTTTTCCCAAAAATCCCTCTTTGGTGGCACTGGGACGCTAGAGATTTGCTTTTGTTGAGCCACATCCCAAATTCTTTTTTTTTGGTCATGTTGAGATGACCAGTGTAATCAAGTCACAGATGCAATGAGAATGCTACAGAGATTACAAGATGGACCTGCAAATCACAACTTCAGCAAGGCCGAAAGTATTTTTATTTCCAAGTTCTAAAGCTGCAACTACTGCATGTTATAAGTTGTGGAAATTTGCCAAATACTCATGTAGGTTTGTCCTTTGTTAAATATGTCCAAATGCTGCATGATTAAAGTCTAAAATCTTCAAAGAAAAGAATAAACATTACGTAATTATTTCAAACTCCCCTCCTTTGACCTTAATATGTACTTCAAAAGCTAAGCAGATGCTTAGTAGGAAATAAATCCCCAACTCAACAGATGTACCAACAGTGATATGGCAAGATGCACCTTCCATAGCTTTTGGCAACCCTTTGCTTTTATTATTCCTCTGCTCACAAGTACTTTTCAAGTCAAGGAGAGGCCTACGCAAGTTAATAGGCCCTTAATATATATTCTGCTGTCTGAATTGATTGCTGTTTATAAGGTAATCTTTGGGACTGCATGTGGCCCAGCCTCAGTTCATCTCCTACAGAGAAACAGCCCCCAGGCAGCTCTGCTTTCATCAGGCCAAGTTGTAACCCAATCAACACCCTTCACAACAAAACAACCCTTTACTTTCAGCATCCTTGCAAAAGAGGAGGGGAGCTCCAGGTTTTGTATGGGATCTCTATTTGGCAGCTAAGGTGATGTTTTACTCAGCAGGACACCTAAGAAAACTCTGGAACTCCTTTGGAAGTTCCCCCTGCCAACAGCAAAACACAAGATGAATACATTTGTCCAAAACTAATTCGGCTTTTTCCAGAGGCACTGTCTAAAAGCTACATTAACAACCTAATAGCACTTCACAGCTAACTACCATCACAAATGCAAATTACATAGTTTCCTTCTAACCTAAGAAAGAAAGGTAATCAGCTAGTTCCAGGCTGCTCAGGACTTTGGTCCAAACCCAGGCCTCCTTAACCTCTGCCAAACTGAGACTCAACATTAGCTCTAAATGCCAGGCTTAGTTCTTGCAAGTTTGATGCACTTGAGAAGAAACATGAATGCCACAGCATCATGCCACGGGTTAAACCCAGTGGCACTGGCAGTTCCAAACCCTTAGCCTGCATGAAAACACATCCTGAGTACAGTACTACAAAGCTGCCAACTCTAGTCAAGACCAGACAGTCCCTGACAGGTCAACCAGGTAACTTCTGAACTTGAGTACTTATACACACATGTCTAAATTAATGTGTCAGCAGTCAGGCTACCAGTACCAACAATAAAGCCAAATAATAATGTAAAATCTTCCAGGAAAAAGCCTTCTGAATTGGTTTTCTGGATAGCAGCAAATTTAGGACTTGCCCTCAGTGTAATCAATAGCAGGTCTCTGTCTCTTAACTTTATTTCTTTAAACAGACACAAGCTGTGTTGAACTGGGTCTATACTTCTTCAAAAAAAGTTTTAAAATTTCTTCTACTACTAGAGAGCATCTGAAGATACAGCAATTATTCTTAGTAAGCTGCTGTTACAGCTATTTGTACTGTCTCATAAGAGAGACTCTATGTGCCAAATGCCTCCTTTTTAAAACCATAACAAATTGGTGTAAAATATATTTTAGTTGCATGAAATTTTAAGCAAATGTTTTGGTTTTTTTAAAAGTCAAGTTATTACTCAATTTAGGCACAGGGTTTTGTTTTCTTTTTGTTTGCTTTCATTTGTTTGGTTTTAACATAACTAATTATTTTCTTGCACAATGGCCTAAGTTTGGACTAGTGCCACCAAAGAAAAATGCCGTAAAAACCAGAATGAAACCATCCAGATCTTCCTCTATGTCAACTTCATTCTTATCATACTGAACACACTTAAACCCACCAGGTATCATTAACTAGAAAGCAGAAAATGAGATAATACTCCATTTTAAAAATAGTCTAAACAAGTAGTTTAAAAAAAATATCTGTCATCATCAACAACCATAAATATCCCTCCTCAGTGTAAGTGTTCCTTCCACACAGTCTCCCATCTTGCAAACTAAACTAGAATTTTAGCTCTGCTTCACATACTGCATGCCTATCACTGAATATCATGGCAGGGAAGAAAAGTCATCAGAACATGGGAGAAATGCTTTAAAATACAGGTAAATGTGTTTGGGTGGGCATGGTACTGTAAGTGGCTTCATTATTGACACAACAAATCCTTTCTTCTGATGGGCTCTGGAGAAGTTTGATAAGGACTCTTCTGCAAAGGATTCATAAAAGTGATGGTGGGAGAGTTGAAATGGGTTGATCTTTTCTCTTATTCATATCAATTCAAGTTGTTCTCATGCTGCTCATCTTTCTCAATTCAACACCAAAGGGAGGGAATGCCCAGGCACAGGACAAAATAACTGCATCTCTCAAAACACTGAACATATCAGCATTACAGTATCTTTCCACAGCAGTTAACTACTAAAGTAATCCTCACTTGCCCCCTCCTTTTTTTTTTTTTGTTAATACTATACTATTTTTACTAAACTCTCCTCACAGAGAAGGCTAAGGGAGTAACTATTTCTGCATCTCTGATCTAAACTATTTCCTGTTTCCAGAATAAGAACAGATATATATTTATCATTCATGAGAGATAAGTATTTCTTGAACAGATATGTTCCCAACAGTTCACAAAAATAAACCCAAACAAAGCAACATACATTTTCATCCTGATACACACACAAAAACGCCTCTCAAACTCAAAAGTGTTATTTGAATTCCTTTAAGATCTTTAATTCTACACTATTCAAACAAATATGGTATGTTCACCCTTGTATTATTTTCCAAAGAAATAACAAGTTTAACCATACTTGAATTGCAGGAATTCTAATCCAGACGTCAGTGAGGCAACTGACTGGTCAGTTCCAGAATCCAAGTCCTTTCGTTAAGAAAATCTCCTCTCTGATAACTATAATGTTATACAAATCTCCCAAATACATATTACAACTGGGTTTAAGCTCTCTTAACTGCTAACTGAAGTGCTGATGCAGTCCCTCATTTAAAAGATTAACCTTCCAAATTAACACTCACAGGCTTAAGAATTTAACACTAACTTGGGGATTACAGAACCAAGGAATCATTCTACAAAGGATTGTTTTTCTGGTTGCATGTTTTTTGATTTTGTTTTTTTGTTTGTTTTTTTTTTGTTTGTTTGTTTATTTGGGGTTTGTTTGTTTGGTTTGTGTGGGTTTTTTTTTTTTTTGGGGGGGGGGGGGGTTCAGGTTTTGAGGGGTTTTTTTTTTTGTTTTTTTTTTTACAAACCACATCAGAATAACCTTAGAAATTCTTACACTAGAACATTTATACCTCATCCACTGAGGAAAGCTGCTACTGCTATATGGGCAAATCACTAACTTAGTACAATGTAATGCAACAGTACAGAACTGATCGTGGGGTGAAAAAAACTTGACTGAAAAGCTAATTAGATACCTGGGAGATCAATCTGTGCTCTGAGCTTCATTCACGTCTGTACCCAAACTAGCTAGGGTAAAAATTTCTTGTGCAAAAAGCTACAACCACTTAATATTCTACAGAAACAGCATCTCCTAATTCTGCTCTCTCTCTAAAGTAGCAGGAAGAACTATTGCACTTTGCAGTAAGAAAACACTATGAGAAGACTCTCAAACAAGACAGTTGTCTTCTTATTTCCTCCTCATTTTTAACTGGCAAAAATACTCACATATGGAACTATAATGCCAAAACCTATGTGCCAATGAGACTTCTGGGGACAGAAGCTATGCAAGAAATGTAATTATCACAACTTCTGTAAACAAACTTTGACAATCTTAGAGCATCTCTCTCTCATAGCCTATTATATCAAACCCATCAGCAATATTCTTTACTGACTATAAACATAACCTAATCAATTACAGTTTTTAATTTCATGTTTAACAACTTTCTTACAAAAAAATTTGCTCAATATTTTTTTCCTGACAACAGTTTTCAGTGGCACATAACCTATCCATATCTGCAAAGACCCAGAATAAATGCAGCACACAGTCACTACTATATGGCTTTGATGGCAGCATGTTTGAATTATGTATAGTAGAAATATGGAAATTATTAGGAACTTCTTGGTTTCCTGCCTAAAGGTAAGAGTCTTGTTTTGGTAGCCTTCCTAAAGGTATGAGAGTTATCAGGATAGATGAAGGACAATTGGTTTCTGTTCCAGACAGCACTCCTGGTTTCATAGCCGTCCAGTAGGTACTCGAGTGTTCTGTTCCATTGATGATCATAGTACTTAATGTTTGCAAATGCCCGTCTTCATATTAAAACTCAATAACAGTGGGTGGTACAATGATCTGAAAAGCTCAAAAGCCAAAGATCACTGAAGAAACAGAATCATAAGCTACTCCTTATGTATAAAAGTTAATCATATCCTCCATTTTAATTAATGCAATTACCAGAACACTATAAAAAAAACAACAACCCAAAGCATACTAGCATTGTGATAGCAATGCTCTGTACCTTTTACTAGTATAATTCAGTACTTTGTTTTACACAGTTAATATCCTATTCATTCTCCTTAATGAATTACAGACTTCCCAGTTGTAAATGGCTCTGGTAATATTAAAAAGTGTCTCATGGTCATTAAGCTTTACTGATGGTATTTTATGCACACAGGTATAGCGAAATAAAATTAATTTTCTTCCACACACTCCTATTAACTTTTTTTTTGTTTTACTTCCACTTTTAACATTCTTTACCAAAACAAATCATCTTTCCTTTTCATAGTAGTAAGGTTACATTTGAAAATTACATGGTTACAAGGGAAGACTACACAAGAAAGATAAATTCACTGAATGTTACAAATCACATCTGACTCAAAAGTCCCCAATAGAAAATAACCAAAAACTGGGAACCTATTAGAAGGATCCTGTATCTGCCCTGCTCTTATTCTTCCTTACGCTACTGACAACAGTGTATCAGGACAGACAGATCTTTGTTCTAATAAATCAGCCATACTTACATCTTTTTAAGTCAGGAAATTAGCTTAATCATCTTAAACTTTGTTGTTACTGTTCAAACAGAATTATTCTTACTCTGTAATACTCATGGCCTAATGACTTGATTATGTGTTGGGAAATATCCTCCACTGCAGTAGTTTAGAAAGCACCTGCTGGCAGCCGTGCAAGTTGAACTATCTGGGAAGCTTCTGGTAGCAGTGTGTTTGCAAAATTCATTGTGGTTTATTAAAACAGCTCAAAAAAAAAAAAAAAACAACAACAACCTGTCATCAGGGAAAACATTACTGTGTAGGGCCTATATGTAACACCCTGTATCTGGATATACAAGGGTTGCAAAGCCAACCACTTTAGTACACAACCAGACACCACCAAATCATTTTTGAAACCTCCTTCGTTTCTGAACCTCAGCTTCCAGGATGTGCTCCCAACTTCTATAAACACTGTAAGAAGACCTTTCTTAGCCTAGATGACCCAGGGCATCTACACTCCCAGAGTCTGCTGGCTCCCACAGCTATGTAAATTTTGAGCACCGATATGAAAAACAAAGCAAAAAGATGACAACCTTGAATCAACATAAAAAGCAGCTCTCAATAATAAGCTAGAAGCCCTGGTATCTCAAAGAAAGGAACAGTCAGTCTGCTTGGCAAAAACTTTTTGAAGAAGGCCAGATACTGAGCAAAACTAGTAACAGTTTTTTCTCTCTCTCTTTTTTTTTTTTTTTTAAACATTGAAAATGAGTGTGGAAACTTCTTCACCACGTCCTTGTGCTCTCATGACAGTGTCACATGCAGCCCAGGGGGTGACACTGAATGACCTTGTTCACATATACAATGGGAAGATGTACTGGGAGTTCTTTCTATACCTTTTTTTACATAATAGAGCTTCCAAATTTCTTTTCAGCCTTGAGAGATGTAAATACTTAATGGAAGTGCTTTATCCTTATATTTGACAACCAAAACATAAACAGGAATACATTCTTCTTTTCCCTGATGGGATGAGACCTGGGACAAGAATGAAGAGGCTTCATTATTACCTTGGTCCCACATAGCTTCTGCTTTAAGTTCTTCTCCAGCAAGTACCTTTATTATTCCTAAGAACTTCTCTAAACAGCAGTAGCAGCATGGTATTGATATGATTTACCTCACTTTTACTGCTCGGAGCTAATGGGACTTAGATGGTACATGTGGGTGGGTTTTGTGGCATAGTGGGATCTGCATCAACACAATGCATTCTATTATTAATACATCCCAATCTGCTCAGTTCCTTAAGAAATTCTTTGGGAAAATATTTTACAGATAGTTTAGTAGGCAATTTATATAGCCATCTGATCATCTAAATTTGTAGACTTCAATGTAGATCACACATAAAGCGATATCTTAAATTCCAAGTTTTCCTGAAACACATACCTAAATGATAAACAAATTGTTTTGTTCTATAAATTCAGTGGACAGAAATCTTGGTTTAAGATTTATGCCCCAACTGTTATAATATGCTCAAAGTCTCCATTTATTATGTAATTTTAATTTTATCTCTGCACAGTAACAGTCACAATGCACTGTTATGCTTTTGAGTTATTATATATTGAGCAACTATCTCTGATCTCCTTCCCTTACCCACTTGGCTTCCAGTTAACAATTTATAAGCTGGAGATCATATGAGGTTGAAACTCAAAATGATCTCATTAGTACTATTTATTTTCTTTAGTCATACTTTCAATCTCTATAACTTCCTGAGGAAATGAGTTTCATTACTTTATTACACTTCATGGGAAAACACTTCCTTTTAGGTTGGTTACCTGTTAACTGTGTCTGCTGCATTTTTTACATTGCAAAAACCTGACAGTGATAAGAGGAAGGTGGTACAGAAGCTATTGTAATTTTATAGACTTCCATCATCTTGCTCTCCTCCCTTTTCAGGCTAAAGAATACTTACATGAAAGTTTAAATGTAACTGACTGCTAAAATTCACCCCTAATGTATTTTTTTCTGTAATACAGATATAAAGCACTAATATAATTTCCTACCTTTTAAAATGTAAAATTAAAAATAAAACAAACAAACAAAAAAACCAAACAACCAAAACACCAAACCAAACAAAAAAACCCATATTAACATGGAAAAGATAACCTGCAGGCTGGCAAAAATTCCATGCACAGAACCAGTTATTTGATGTTTATCATCATCAATCATCTAGTCTTTCTGCAGATGTGATTGTTGTCCTTGATTCCTAAGAAGCAAGGCACAAAAGGATTCCTCTTAGCCACTGAATTGTTACATATTTACTCCAAATAACTTCCTAAATCCAGTTTATCCATCTTTGAACGGAAAGTGTAGTGTGATGTTTTCAAAGACCACAGGCAGAGATGTGTAGCTCAAGGGTAAAGAAGTGCCCTTTAGCAAGCTGAAAAAGTTACCATGTTGCTTGCCAGATCTCTTTCACAAGTTCTTTAACGTGCTTTCTTTTCCAATTATCAGTTTGTTCTCTGCATCAAGGCCAGACCATTTTGAAAAACATGACAGATATTCAGACACTGAAGTAAAAAAAGTGCCTTCTGTAACAACTCTGACAGCTTCTTAGCCAAAAACAAAAACAAAACAAAAAGCCTCAAGACAAAATTCAAGCTACATTGCCAAGCTTGTAGATACTCTATGTACTTTTTGGTGCCTTTAGATCAACATATGATGGAAAAAAATCCCCTCACCTACTGAACACAAATACACACATTCTTCTCCATGCCAGTGTCTTAAGCAAAATTTGTTCACAATGATTAAGAACTGGCAACCCCTCTTCACCGTCACCCCCTCACCACCAAACCCCTCTATTTTCATCCCTGAAGAACTGCTAACATTAGATATCAGATATGAATATAGACTGCCTCTTCTGCTGTCTTGAAAATACAGAGCCATTGTCCTGGAAAACACTATTAAATAGAAGCTGGTTTTGACAATTTCTACCAACTTGGTAAACCTGGCAGATGAAAAGGAATTTGCTTAAACACCAATTCTTCAGTAAAATAAATTGGCCTTGTGCCAAGAGTAAAGCACCAACACATACAGACAACTACTTCAGCCACAGTAGCAGTGTCACAAAAATACCTAATTATGTGTGTGTGGACAGGTACACATGCACATAATGGTGTCAAAATAAATATATTTCTTCACTTTCATTCTTGTCACTGTTATCTATCACTTGAACAATAAATTGGCAAACTCAGATTCATTTTGTAGGACAACTAGACACTTTCCTAAGATATAACACACAGTAAACTTGAGTGTGCTTAAGTCAAAAGAAAGGCATAATGATATGCAAATCAATAGTCTGCACTCATACAAAAAACCTAGGTAAATCTACTAAGTGTTGAAAAGTACTCAATTCTCCATTTTTAAAAAATCATTTCCACAATTTTAACTATGTGATTAGTTAAAAGCAAGACTAAGAGAAACAATGATATATTTCAATCTCTGGAGTCAGTTCTTTAACCACAAATTACATAATCTAATAACCGACTTTCTATAGAACAAAAAAAAATTGCCAGTAACATTTTGTTCACCTATACCTCAAAAAGTAAAGCGAGTCTATGAGTCTGTATTACCCACATTCACAACTGTGGTAAGAATATGGAACACACAGAATGGCTACTGAATCAATCAGGTATCATGGCTATTTTTCATTCTTAGCTCCAAGTTTTTTCTTCCTGTAAGACATCAATCACATCAGAATTTACATACATATAACCCATAGCCAAATTTTGTACAAGGCTCCTCCTCAGTTTATATTAAGGGGCTTAGACTGTAGCACAGTATCAATGCTTTGTCTTTACTGAAGACATATATGAATGAGTAGCTACACATGTAGCTACTACCAAAATGTAAAAGTCTGCACTAGAATTTTATTGAAACCATAATTATGTCTCTTCTGAATACAGGACACTGGAATAATTCCCACAGCTGCTCATCAATTTATGTATTATTAATGAAATAAATCCACAGTTCAGCCTGCTTCATTTATATGATTTTTTTTTTTTTTTTTAAAGCTGCACCTATGCTTTCTTTGACATAAGTCCTTCCATGAAGGAAGCACTGCTTACTAACTTACAGATGGGAACCTGTAACAACTCTGAAAGGTAACTACCAAAACCAGCACATATGGCAATAGCAGAGCCATGCATATCTCTAGTAGAAGAGGCAACAGATGTCACTTAAGATTTAAAAGCATGAAAATCCCCGCAGAAAGCAGTTTTCTGCGTTAGCTTTGCAGTCCCACTGTCTACAAGACAACAGTGTTCAGAAGAGGCAGACCTGCATTTTATATCAACAGTATTTTTATTTTTGCCAGCTGTCACAGACTTTAAGAGCTAAGAATGGCTTTAGGTAAGCTGGAGAGAAATCAGGACAACAGAGAAAAAATACTTATCAAATATATACATATGATTTCACTGAAGTGGCAGACAGAACTATACACATCTTTTTGTCCCAACAGGAACATCTGTGTCAATGCTGCTCTCTTACCTCTTTACTGGCATATGATTTTATTTAAATTATAAAAATAAATAGAAAGCCACCTTACCTTTTTCTTCATCTATCCGAAAAACTCCTATACCAGATCCATCTCTGATAGAATATCTAATCTCCCCATCTCGTCCTGCATCTTCATCATAAGCAGATACTGTCATTACTGAGGAGCCAACAGGAGCATCTTCTTTTATAAAGCCTTTATCTGCAAATACAGAGAACTGTGGAGGGTGCAAGTTTTCATTCACATCAATTATCTCAACCTCAACGTAACACGTAGAGGACAACGAAATGGGCTTTCCTTTGTCCTTGGCCCGCACAGTCAAGTTATAAAGTTGTTTCTTTTCATAATCCAGTCTTTGTACAATACGTATTGCTCCACTTAGTTTGTCAACATCAAAGGTGCCATCTCCACTGTCCAAAAGACTGTATCGTACTTGACTTGACTGGCCTAAATCAGGATCATAGGCTTCTAGCCACATAATAATAGTACCCTCAGGAAGATCTTCTCGAATTTTCACATGATAATTTGAAGGAATAAACTTAGGAGGATTGTCATTAACATCTTCTACAGACACTTTCAAAATAACTGTTGAAAATAACTGAGGTTCTTCAGCAGCTTGGTCCCTAGCCTCTATTTTCAATAAATAGACATGCTGTTCTTCACGATCCAGAACCCCTACAACTTTCACAACTCCCGTCACAGCATTAATAGTAAACTTGTCTGTATCTGTAAGAAGAGAGTATTTAACTTCTCCATTAGCCCCCAAATCTTTATCAGTAGCTTCAATTTGAATTATTTCATTGTTTGGCTCTTTGTTTTCACTCACTTCAACAAAATAGCTGTCTTGCAGGAACTCTGGTGGGTTGTCATTAGCATCCAAAACTGTTACATCTAGAAGATGCCAGGCAGACTTCTGTGGTATTCCAAGATCATAGACAGTAATATTTAGAGTATATTTATCTTTTACTTCTCGGTCAAGGGGAGATAAAATTTTCAGCACTCCTCTTTCCATATCAACAATGAAATTACTATCTTCATTACCTCCAGAAATGACATACACTAGCTTTCCGTTGAAGCCAGTATCAAGATCAGTAGCATTCATAAGCATTATGCTGGACCCCACAGGTTGGTCTTCTCTTACCTCAATACTACTGGGGAGAGTACTTCTAAACTGAGGTGTATGCATATTCACAGAGTGAGTGTCAAAGAAAACATCCTCAACTTCTCCACGACTGTGCAATTTATTTGCTTGTAAGAGTTTCTCTGCAAGCATTTTGGCAACACCAGTTTCTTCACATTGCAAGTTGACTGGTTTGCGACTCGTAGCTACAGTTATGTTGATATACAACGGCTTTGCAAAGTTTTCCCCATCTGTAGCTGTAATTTTCAAACTGTGAAAAGACATTTTAGCACCTAGGCCCTCTATTAGTGACTGTTTGAGTGAAAGTACTCCAGAATTTGGATTTAGGTTAAATAAATCCAGTTCATTTCCAGATTCAATTTGGTATCTCACCAACTGGAGCTCATCAGCATCAATAGCAGATACAGTTGTTATTTGTTCTCCAACACCAAGATCCCTAGGGATCGTTCCCTCACAATTTATTTTCTCAAACAAAGGTATGTTGTCATTCAGGTTATTTAAAATAATAGTAACAGGAACTTCAACTTCTCGACGATATGGTATACCCCAGTCAGAAGCTCGAATCCTTAAATTGTAAACCCTTGGCATCAATTCATAATCCAAGTCTTCTGAAGTACTAATGATCCCACTGAAATGGTTAATCACAAATGGCAAATGATTTAAGTTTGCAATGCTATAGGTCACATAACCATTTTCCCCTTCATCAGGGTCTTTTGCACTTACTCTCATGATGCTTGTACCTATTGGCACATTCTCATCAAAGGAGGCTTTATAGGATGTCTGAGTAAATTCAGGAGGATTGCTGTTCATGCCCAGTACCTTAATTAATACTTTTGCAGAAGCTCTTCTGTCACTTGTCGCAACTTCAAGTTCAAAATGGGATGCATATTGAGCTTTTATGGGTTCTAAAGTGGTAATAAGACCAGTGTGACTGTTTAAATTGAATTTTATTTTGCCTGGTGTATTTTTAAATACGTATTTTAAATGTGAGTAACTAGGCAGAGCTTTCACCATTATCACAGGTGTGTTTGGAGGGGCAAATTCACTTATTTCAGCTCTATATATCTCTTTTTCAAATCTGACAGGACCAGCCTTAAATTGTGGTGATGTCACATGAACAACTTTTACAGCAGAGAACTGCGGAGGATTTCCTTTATCTTTAGCTTGAAGGGTAAGATTGTATCCAAAAGGGTGGCTCTCCCAGTCAACGTGACCAATGGCTTTTATTCTGTATTCTTTACCTCCTGGAACAGACCTCACTGTTTTGAACTGTTGAAGCGGATCACCTGCAACAATGTTTAATGATGCTATTTCCCCATTTGAACCCTGATCATTGTCCTCTACAGTTACAATTGCATATGTTGGATCTTTGTCCGATTCTGATGGAGTCAATGTAACAGCTGTAATAGTGGGGGCATATTCATTTGCTTGCTCTACATGAACAGTTAGTTTTGCCATACTGCTTATGCCACTGCTACCATACAGCTTCAGCCCACGGTCCACTGCAAGAATTTCCATCTCATAACGCTTAGTGTCTGAGTAGTCAAGTCTACCAGTTAGAACTACCACTCCACTAGTTGGATGTATAGCAAACACATCTGTTCTTTCTTTAAAGCTATAGTAGAATTCTCCATTTGTTCCTATATCTGCATCTGTTGCACTGACTCTTGCAATGCTGGTCCTTATTGCTGTGTTTTCAGGCAAAGAAACGCTGTAAGATGTTGGAGAAAACAAAGGCCGCAAGTCATTTGTATCCAGTACCTGTATCCTGACCTTCGTGCGCGTTTCAGCATTTGTATTTTTTTCAACTGCTTTAACAGTCAGCATATAATGGTCTTTCACCTCTCTGTTAAGGATAGCCGTGTTTCCTCCCTTGGTCCGTATTCTCAAAAAGCAAAAGTTTCCAAGAACATATTCTTCAGCTTTGAACAAGTTTTCATTATCACCAGAAATAATTTTGTATCTTAAGTCCCATGATGGATTTGTAATGTAAATGCCCATTTTCACTGGATGCCCAACATAAGTCTTGGCTGCAGAATTCTCATATACAGTGGCATTATACTGTACTTGTGTAAATTGCATTGGTGGAGCATGATGTGGCCTTTGATTTCCTTCACAGTTTCCAAAATGCTGCACCAGCAGCACCAGCAGCAACAGCATAGTCAAGTATCTTCCCATGGCAGCAATTACAAAGAAACCCTAAAAAAAAAAAAAAAAAAACAAACAAACAGGAGATGTGTTAAGACCTATCCTATAATTGCTCAAATATTATTCAAGTTACCTTGATTCTTAATTCAGAATTCATGCTTGAAAGAAAAGTAGCAGTGCACACCTAGGACCACCTTCTTCATCTGGGTTTATAGCAATAGTCTTTACTCCCCAGAGTCTCATGGGAAAACAAATCAAAGCTTTTGAATGCTTTCTCAACAAGCCGAAACTTTAAACAAAATTCTTAATGGAAAAATTTCCTTTCAGCACATAGAAAGCAATCTAGCTTTGACTTGATTACTTTAAGCAGGACAAGTTATTTTCTTTCACCTTTCCCTACTTACTCTAAACATTCTTCCCTTACCTCTCCTTTAGCATCTTCTTACCTGGCCAGTCTGTTGTACAAAAGTCACACTAGTTCCTAATCACACTGATTCCTAACTGTACTTTTCTTTAATTCTTCCTGACCTTTTCTCACACATTTTATCCCTGTTTGTACTCACTCTACCTTTGGCTAACAGTCTCTCCTCAGTGCCTATCCTCACACTAGTTCTGTTCACCTCATCTCAAAAAGTATTACATAATGTTGTCTCCTTCCTCCACTCACATTTTCTGTTAGTTATTTCTCTCTCCCCTAATTCCTACCTGCTCAGGTAGATACATGTGAGATCACATTGGCTGAAATTCCATGGACTGCGTCTGTCCACTAGAAAGCATTAGAGCAAATTAATCTACTTGTGTCAACGGTTCACGCCAAAACCTCAGAAGAAACTAATTCAGTCACAGCTGTTAGTAAGTCAATTATTTTGAGAAGAATTTAAGACTTAGATCCACACGAGTTATAGGAACTACTGGAGAGGAGTAATGAAAACTTAGCTAGTATTCTTTCAAAAATAACCACCACCACCAAACAACCTGTGTGTCTGTATTCCAAGTAGCAATTAAGTTACAAGGTTAAAGCTGTAACCATAGCAAACAATAAAAAGTGAATAAGCAAACAATAAAACGTGTATGAGCTTTTAAAAGTAAGTCACTAGCTGGAACCACCACTTACAAGTTCTTAAAGTTCAGTGAAATAAAGGTGGGAGGGCAAATGAGCATAAAGTTGGAACAGACACTATTTCAAAGGGTTAACAATATTATCCCGTGTCTACACTGCTTCCCAGGCTGTAACTTGTCCTAGGAATAAATAGACACTTGGGTCTCCAGGACTTCAAACAAAAAACAAAACAAAAACAAACAAATAAACCTCAACCAAACTAAACAACACAACCAACCAAAATCCTGCAATAAATAAATAGTATTAATACTTCCAAAACTGTACGCAGTTTAAGAAGCCATTAGACTGTCCTAAAAGACATGCCAAGAAATTACTATATCATTTTTAGATAATCAACAAAAACAAGTCCTTTTACTCCATGTTGATGGAATTTTGAAAGCTATTATCAAAAACTGCTTAATGATCAGATCTTTCCCTCTTTTCTCCCCCTGTAACGTGAGGACTTCTTTAAATTAAAATAAATAAATAAATAAAGTATTATGCTGAATTCCAAAACCAAGCTTCACCTCTGATGCTATGGCATCCCCATAACTCACTGACTATACTTATATTTGGCAACAAGCTATCTGAAATAGTATTATTATTTAAAACATTGTACCTGTCTGTATCTTCTATCATTTGCTTCTCAGATCTTGGGCAGATGAGGCACAACGTGCATTATGGTGCATTAGACTGCATTAACATATCAAGGCTCCTCATTAAAATTCAAGAATGAACACATGTGTAGGTTATTGTAGGTTACAATTATTGTAAATATTTTTCTGTGCCATAATTAATTAATTAATTGCTTAAGCAATTTTTGCTACTTTCCTGTAACTTTCAAGTTGAGTCCACTCAGAAATGGCAACAGGCAGCCTATTACACACAATGATGCAAACACCAGTAAGGGAATCCATTCCTCAGCAGCAACTTCTAAGGTTTGCTGAGTCACAATCAAGAGTTTAAGAGCATCTCTCAACTGAACACTTAACTATGTTAGATTAAAAAAAAAAAAAAGTTAGTCATTTCTGTTACGTGACACTTTTCCCATCTTTTCCCATTTTACAGAGCTACTAGGAACAAAAAAAAAAAAAAAAAAAAAGTTGATCCAGGGTTATCCAAAAATCAACATAATATAATCTTTATAAATATCTGAATTATTAAACAATGCCAGTTGTAAAGACTACTAAGGAAAAGTATGAAACTGTTAAGATAAAATGATAACATGTTAGTTATAAATTCAGACAGCTCATTATAGTAAGCCAAAATGACTGAATTTTAGAAGCATTTTAGCCAAAGGCCACACTTTGAACTCCTAATTTTTTTTATTATCTTTGGAATAGGACCAGTTTAGGATTTTCTGCATCCATTTTCAACACATAAGGCTTAAGAAAACATCATAGGCCTGTTTTTTTAAGAAATGCATGCAATATTTATTCTGAAAAGCTACTTTAAAACAAACTTTGACTTCCTATTTGGAAATTAATGTTCAGATAATTTTTATTTCTATGCATATCCAGGTCATTTTTATTTATGTGTCTATTTAGAACTGGGATACATAAAATTGTAACTGAGCAGTAAAACTATGTTAACAAAATTAACAACACATCAACACCATTAACATAAATTGTATATGGGAAAAGATACTTCACACAGCTTAGAAACATGAACCATCTTTACATCAAAGCTAAAAGAAAAAACACAGTTTTGAGGGTGGCAGTACTCGAATTGATAACTTACAAATGAAGATGATTTAGATAAGATTGCTATCATATAAAAGACTTTTCCTTTTAGCAGTACGTTCACAGTATCTAGACTTTGTTTATAAACAAAGTTTATTTATAAAGTAAACTTAAAGTTTATAGCTTGACATTTTAAAGTTTTAAGCATAGGATACAGAATGCAGTAAATGGGAATCTCACTGCCCAGGAAGCCAACAGAGACAAAACAAGCTTACCTTCCACATAATGTACCAACAGAAAGCATTTATTGCAAGACTCCCCCAGCAATAAAAGTTGCACGTGGAAAAAGAACCTAAACCAGGCCCCATGGGCCAAGTCATGATGAGTCTTTGTCCTATTGCTACACTTTTTCTACATGCAACATCTGACAGCTAAGTCCAGAACAACCTACTGCAAGACTAAGCTACATGATTTACATTAGCAGAATGCAACTGTGAGCATGGTCTGCTACACTGCTCTAGGGACATATCAGAAAGCATTTCAAGGACTAAAAGAGGTTCTTCAGTGCTTTTCTACAACGGTTATTGAAATCTTTCACTAACTTTTAGCAAATCTGGTGGTAACTTCCCCCCCGTGTGCACAAGCTTCTTTGACTTGTAATGTTATTAACAGTAAAATGTCTCCACCAATCAAAAGACCACCTGTTTAAAGGTCAGTTTTGATCAGCATATGCAACTGATGCAGTCTGTCACAAAAGCACTGTGAAAAGTTATTACTGCAGTAAATAAACTGTCATGACATGGTTCCTACTCCAGAAGTATATGAAAGATTGTGCAGCTTTGTGGGCTGTTCTAACTGTAGTTACACCTACTTTTTCAATTGCTTAAAAGCAATTATTTAGGTAGTCTGATTTGGGGTGGGGGGAGAAGAGGCAAGCACATTTAGCTGTTTCAACATGCTCAAATTTCTAGTCAAATGTGTCTTTTGCTCTACTGGGAGGTAGGGTGTCTGTTTTGGTATTCAGAAAATTAACACATGATGAAAGCGTATGGTAACATTACTTCAGTAAATCTGGTAAGTTATTCAAAAAATGTACATTGTCACAGAGATTAACATCAGTTTAAACTTGTGACTAAAGTCCAATAAGTTTTATGCTTGTATTCTCCATATTATGAGTTAATCTCATACTTTATGCTTTAGAGATCTTTGCTGTTAAAAGCAGCTCTATTCAAACAGAACACAAAGATTCTGAATCCTGAGTGAAGCAAAGTTTCAGACAGAATGTTGACTATTTCTCTGTAGGGCAGTTACATATTAGTGTACCTAACACTGAACTCACCAGTTGTTTAAGGAAAAGCAGACCTCCAATTACTGTAAATGAGCTTGACTGAAATTTAACATGTCACCTTAAAGTTTGTGACGACAAAAATAGTTTTACTGAGCTTGAACACAGTGTTAAAAAAAATAATTAATATTTCAGGGTTTAAAGGGACTTTGCTTGCTACACGCACTGATCACAGCGATAACTTAGCCCCATAAACTTATTTTGCAAGCTATGTTATAAAAATCAGGAGACTATCCTACAGTAGGATGACTACTACAGTCTCTTAATAGAGAAATTGTAGGATTTCACAGAGAACAAAACAAAAACTTAAAAATGAAGTCGTATTCAGCGTAAAACAATTTTACTCACTAAATATCTGAGTATTTCTACATGGTTAGACAAGTAAATAGGAAATGCACTTCTATTACACAGCATTCTTTTCTTCTACAGGAAGACAAGAGAATACAGGTAATATTCCCCATGCAACTCCTGGGAACAACTTGCATGCAAGTAGTTTAAGTTGTAGGAAACTGCTGTTAGAAAACAGCATTTTTACATTTATTAATCCGTTTCTAAAAAAAAAGAAAGAGTTTACAGCTGGGGGATATTACAGCGGTAAGACACACAGTCACTTGCTGACACCAAAAGCTTAAAAGGAGCACCTCTCAAACAAAGCTTTGTGTTCTTTCAACTACCGCGAAAAGTATAAAAGGGGGAAGAAAAAAAAAAAAGGCAGCAGAAACCGGCTGATGCGTTCAGCCGGGATTTCCCAGAAAGCCGCTGCCAAACGCCGCGTCCTTGCGGGCGCTGCCCTTTACCTTTCGGAGGAATGCGAAGAGGAACTCGACAAGGGACTCGGTGTTAAAGTGCAAACAAAGGAAGAAAGTCGCCGCAAGGTAGTTGCTCGCCTCGAATCTCCCCTGCCGGCTCACCAGGAATTCAGTTTGCAATGGCCCATCAAACGCATCCGAAGACACCTCGCCTCCAAGGGGAAATATCACAGCCACCCCTTTTCCTCGACGCAACTTCAAGAGTTGCCGGCAACCTGCCGGCTAAACTCCTGCGGGTTCTCAGGGGAGCGCAGTCACGACTCCAGCCCCGCCGCCAGCCGCGGGGGGGCAGCGGGGCGCCAGGGCCCGCGACGCCCGGCGGCCACCCCGGTCCGGCGCCACGGGCGAGCGGGGGATGGGAAGGGGGCGATCGGCGCCGCTCCGCAGCTCCTTCCCGCGGGCCCCAGCGGCTTAAGTCGTCCGCTCACCCAGCGCCTCCGGGCGGCCTCGCCGCAGTCCCGGCCTCGCCTCAAGAGCTGCAACTTCCCGAGGCGGCCCTTGCCGTCCGGACGCCCCCTCCCCACGCCACCCCTGCCCACCCTCCCCCGCCGCCAAAACTTCTCCCAACTCTCTCAGCTGGCCCAGCCCGGCCGTTCCTACCTCGCCTCTCCGCAGCTCACTGCTTGCGGTCCAGAACCAGCCCCACATGGTGCCCTCCAAGGTAGTCCCCCTTTCTTTCCCCCTAACCAGCGTGCCTCGCCGGTGCCCCTCCGCCCCCCTCCGGGCCGCGGCGCCCCCCGCAGCCGTATTCCTCCGCGGCGCTGGACGGCCGCCCCTCCGGAACTCGTTTCTGCGGCGCTCCGCGGGCGCGGGAGCGGCAGCCCCGCACCCCGGCCCGCCTCCCCGCCTAGGGTCCAGCCCCGGCCGGGGACGGACGAAACGCGGAAGGGAAGAGCGGGGCGGGGGATGAACCACAGCACAAGCTGTTCCTCCCGGTGGCCCGGCACTCGAGAACTCCCGTGGTGCCGAGGGAAGGAGAGCCTTAACCTCCGCCGCGCTTCAGCCTGGCCGGGGTGGCAGGGATGGGGGTGGCAGGGATGGGAGTGGCCGTTCGGAGACGCGGGCGGCTTAGCCTGTGGCGAAGTCCTTCCTTGGAGAGGCTACTCAGAAACTTCAGAAAGCTGCTGCTGGGGAATATCTTACCGGGATGGCGACAGAGACCGTCAAAGCCCACGGGAACGTGCGGTCTTCGCTGGTGGGGCTTTCCCGTCCTAGGAGCAGCGGTTACCTGGGATAAGCCGCGCGGTCCCCACTCGCGCCGGTGGCAGCGAGGACCGCCCTGCAGCGACCGCAGCACCTCGGCAACCGCTCCCCCCTTCCCCCGTGCGGCGAGCGGGAGGGTGCGCGGGCGCCAGGCTGCCGCCCCCGGGCCTCCGCGGCGGTTTGGTCTCATGCTTCCCAGCCGCGGGCCCCGGGGTGGGTTGGGCTGGTCGAGCCGCTGCTTAACGGCCGTACGGAGGGAGGTCTCCCAACAGCAGCTGAAAGCGTCTGATGGCTACCGCGATTCCCTGCCACTATTTTAATAAGTAGTGCCATGACCCGGCGCCGGGATAAGCAGCAGCGAAAGGAGCGTGTACGGGTTCGGGGATAGCCAGCAGAGCGCGGCGTGGGGAGGGAGCGGGTACGGGTTACCCTTGGCGGGGAAGTGCCCTGCAGCAGTCATGCTGAAAGCATGCCTGTCAGCCACCCCAACGTTAAAGATTAATACTCTGAAATAGTCCTTGGAGGATTCCCCCCTCATTAATAAGTGATCACGCTTAATAACTAGCAAACGTTTGCCTGGGGAATCCTGACCCAGGGGGCTCGCGGAGAAGCTGAGGTACGGGCGGGACAAGCCGGTAGGGGCGCATTTACCGTGCATTAGCCCCGCCACGTCTTTTATTAGCCACCTAGATAAATAAAGCCAGCTGCACAGGGGGCCCTTCTGTAACCAAAGCCTCTCTCGCTCGGGGCTGCAGATCAGAAGAAACCCATCCCTTCAGAACGCACAGGCTTTCGGGTTCACCAGCTCGCAGGCGGGGACGCTCAGCCGTGGCTCCCTCCGCAGTTCCCCGGCCCATCCCGCGGCCGCCCCGGCAGCTCCCGGCCCGGGCACCGGGCCGCCCCGCGGCGGTGGGGTCGCAGTTCCGCAGCGGGCAGGCAGGGGGCGCCGCGGCACAGCGCACTGGCGACCGGGCTCGGAGCCGGCAGTCAGCCCAGGCTCGGCCGAGCCGAGCTGAGCCGGTAGCCCACGGAGCCAAGCCCGGACCTGGATGTAGGGGGTTGGGTCGGGAAAGCTGCGTGCCGTTCTCGCCACGAAGGTAGCAGTATAGCTAGGGTTGCCGTCAGCCCCACGTACGCATAGCTTTGGGTAAAGTCGGTGTGCATATATGTAGATCTCTACAGAAACATACATACGCTACATAGTTATAAACTACGGGTTGAAGCGAAGACCTGAGTACTTCCAGTAACGTAACAAATGAGAGCACCAAAACTCTCAGGGGAATCACGCATCCTAAGCACCCTGCTGATAATAAAGTCATTAAACAAAGAACTCACCAGACCAGCTGGACTCGGCGCTCTTCTCCCAAAGTCCGCTCCAGCTCAGTTCATCTCCGCACGCCTCCTGCCCCCCTTTCTGTTTTGTCCTTTTGAGAAACAGCGAGCAATGACCCGGTGCCCAAGCACCTCTAGAGCGTGAACTCTCCCGCGGCCCCGGCGCTCAGCGCGGCCCCGGCGCGCAGCAAGCACGGCGCCCGTCCCCATCGCCACAGCGCGGCATGTCGGCTCCGACCCATCCGCTGCTTTAAACTTGAACGAAGGTGGGATGGAAAATAGACGAGGAGGGGGAGAAGAAAAAAAGAAGAGGGAGGAAAGAAATAAAATTAAAAAAAAAAAAGAAAAAAAAAAAAAAGAAAAGAAGGCGAAAGGGAGGGAGAGATCCAACTTTCTTAAGACATGTCCAGGCAAAGAACCGGCAGAGTTCAGTTGCAGCAACGGAGAGAGTGAGGAAGCTGCGCCGGACGCCAATTCCCTCCCTCCTTCCCCCGCCTCTTTTCCTCCCTCCCTCTTTTCCTCCCTTTCTCTCTCCCTCTCCTTCTACCTTCGCTCGCACTCCGTCCCTCCCCCTCAGACCCTGCTCCCGGCAGCACCACCCCTTTCCTTTTCTAACCGCTGCAACGGAGCGCGATGGTGGCAGCAGCGTGCATCGCAGCGTGCCGCGCGGTTCCGCCGCCGCGCACCTGGGCCGCGGCCGTTCCCGTGCAGGTGAGGCGAGGCGCTCTGCAGCCCCCGGCCGCCCCCGGCTCCCCTCCGCGGCCGGTTAGGGGTCCCGCTGGCTCCGCCGCTGCAGCGCCGCTCGGCTCGGCTTGGCGGGACGCAGCTGTCCCCGCCGAACCGCTGCGCCGTACAGCTCTTCGGCGGGGCACAGCCGCTGAAATTGCCGGGTGATTCTAAGTGAGCTGAGAACGGGAATCTTGTACTCTCCCCCAGCCACGTTAAGACTAGAATAGTTCTCTCCTATTTTTTATCTTTTTTTCTTTTTCTTCTCCCTTTTTTCTTTTGTTTTCCATTCTTTTTTTTTCTCTATTTTTTTCTATTTATTTTCCTTTTTTTCTTCCTCCTCCTCTTCTTCTTCATCTTTACATTTTTATTTTCCTTTTTCGTCAGAGGAGCTGTATTTTTTAAGGCACAGAAAAGGGTTTCTGTGTCCCCCTGCCAAAAAAAAAAAAAAAAAAAAAAAAAAGCAAAAAAAAACCCCTCTTCCAAAAATAGTAAAGCATTGCCAAGCAAGGCATATTTATACTGTGTTTCTCCCTCATTCGAAGTAACTCCCAAATAATTACACTTCCTTCACAATATCCAGGAGAGATGGCATTGCTAAGTGGCAGGGTATTAGCTTAAAGCAAGGGCCTTCATAGTTCCTGAACTGTGAGGTTTATAAAATTTTGGTAAAACTACAGAAACTGCTTTAAATTTTACTTACCTGAGAGAAATAGTGTAACACTAAATTTGTAAAGCACTTGGAGATTCTCAGAAGGTTAAATATTCTTTTATGACACCATTTATCCCAAAGGACCTTAAAGTCATGGTCTCCCTCCAGAAGTCAAATTGACTTCTGAAGACACTGGATCATTATTTCCTATGATATACTCCATTAAAATCTGTCAGCCAAGTGAGCGTGCAGTACATTATGTGTTAGGAAGAGAAGATACAAACTGCAGAATATAAATACTAAGTACATTTCCAAATACTGTATACAAGCCAATTCAGCCTTTGAAATGATCCCTTTGAATGAACCTGTCTGGAAAATTTAATGTCAAAATTCTCTGGCCTTGTAGATTTCTAGAACAGACACAGCTGATTGATTTACTTAGCATCTCAGAGTTAGTTTCTGAAGATTCTAAATGGAATGATACTAAGTCCTTATCCAAGTGCCACTGGGCCAAATGATCTTTCCTTCTGTAAAACCTGCATTGAAGTTCTCTTCGTAAAGTAACCTGCATTAAAATTAGCATTCCAGGGAAGAGCTAAAAGGGGAACACTTGAAAAGCATTAAAGCTAAGGGATAGAAACAAATGTAAACCACACTATTACTCAGTATAGTTGAAAATATTTTATAATTTTGGAGTATAAAATTTGCTATCTTTCAAATTCGTGGCCATATTGTGGTTGATTACTGTGTCAAGTAATGAAAGGCCAGAGCAACAGGTTTTTTTAAACTTTTGTCTAAACTTTAATTCTCAATTCCTGGAGAAGTGCAGTGGCAGTTAATTGCACTAACCTCCTGTAAAAGGGAAAGGAGCATCTCTCAAAAGTAGCTGGTAAAAAATATAAAAAACTCCAGGGGCTTCTGATTTGGATTTCCTGATATACACATGCTATGCTGACAGTAAGTACTTTACATGAAGAATAAAGGGATATGCTGTCACTCTCCAACAGTGGGTAATGGTGCTTAGCACTTCAGATAAATTGTTGGAGCCATGATGTCCGGGCAAGTGTATTCATAAGTCTTCTTGATAAATATAGTTTTACTTCCTAAACCAGGTTTCTAACATCATGAACAATATTTACCAAATTATTCTGATAGATACTGAATATTTCATTTTTATTTCATATTTTCTCTGCCATTTGATCTTTGTTCTGGAAAAAAAAAAAAGTATCAATAAAGTTGTTATAATCATTGTTGACTGTCACAGTTAAAGATTAATCTTCCCAGGGTATCCTTTTGTTATGTTATTTTAAAGAAAATTAATATATTCTATTACTTTTTGCTAACCTATAGGAAAGATGCAAAAGAGAATACTTGAAATCACACCTCAGTGCCTAGGGCACCATGCACTGCTCTGAAAAACTTCCAGTCTTATAACCGTTGTAGCAAATTATGTTTGGTGCTCCCTGTCATTTGTTAGCATATCCTTGTTCTTATGAAACTAGCTAAAATGAAACAAATTTTAGCTCAGCTGTCAATTATAAATAAATAATTTGGATTAGATAATTGTCTTTTAAGAAAAAAATGGATCATTAAACTTTGGAATTATTTCCCCAAAACTAAAATAAAAATCTGATGAGTTGTGAGCAAGCAATTGTGTTAGAGAACTCTTGTTGTAAAATAATAAGACAATCAGAAACTATATTCCCACATAATCGTCATCTCCTTGTAAGATATTATGGCACTAACACTCTTTTCACTGATCTACCTCAAAACCTAGCCTCATAAATCTCAACTCATTTTATATGTATTTAACAAACAGAAGCTGATAGATCAACTTGGTGAGTCAATAGATCGGAAGTAAAAACAGAAGTCAAGTGTCCTCTTGAGAAATTTTCTTGCTACCAGTCCCAGGTACGCACATGGGAAATGATATCTCAAGTATTTTGGACTGATGTTTCATCTCCCATTTTGGAAAATAGAAGTTAATTTAAAATTGTAGCTGTATAAAGCTTTAAAGAT
Organism: Megaceryle torquata; assembly: GCA_024611175.1. Taxonomy (NCBI): domain Eukaryota; kingdom Metazoa; phylum Chordata; class Aves; order Coraciiformes; family Cerylidae; genus Megaceryle; species Megaceryle torquata. Next base: position 48,979 of record JANIJG010007130.1, read on the forward strand.
TGAAATCAGCACTTTGGGTTGTACCGGCTCAGAGATGGTAAAGGTGAAGATAATTATGGCTTGGTCTCTATGAGGGCAGAATAGTTGCAATTGCTACACCAAGTGCAGCTTCAAAAAAAAAAAAAAAAAAAAGCACTTCTGAACACAATAGCAGCCTGTGACTCAAGGGCAATCAAGGGCCCATAAACACTGAGCATCTGTGGCAGAGGGCAAATACATCTTCCCAGTAATGGGGTCAGGCACAGTTTCAAGCAAGTTCTCCATCAGTTAAATATGAACTGATCTGACATTGGTTTTACAGCAAGAGTAAAATTGTCTACAGTAGAAAAACCTAGCACAAAACCTGTACCCTATCTGAATCATATTTACACAGACAGAAGGAGGCTGATTAGCAGAAGCTCTTCTCCAACCATTGTCCTTTTCCTCATCTGGCCCCAATGTCTTATGACAGCACTTCAGGAGGAACTCCTCAGCATCTCAATTAGTTGCAGCCTTTGGAAAGCAAACAAAACAAAACAACACATGACAACACAGCTCCCAAATACTTGATGATCATCTTCTCCCTGGGTTACAGTCAAGAATGTATACTCCTTTACCACTCTATTTTGTTTCTTCTCTTGAAAATGCAGACCTGGGGAATAAAAAACGATTCAGCCTTTCTGGCTGTTCTTGTCTACTCTCTGCAAACTTAGATTGAACCACAGCTCTCTGCTTCCCCCCTCCCACACAACTGCCCTTTTTTTAGAGGAGAAAAGGGGGTGATTTGTATGAGATACACATTCAAGAGAGTGATGGTGTTTTTCTACCTAAACCAAACTTTTGAAAAATCCCTGAAATCTTTAGGATGGCTGTTGCATGTATCTCTTTCCCTGACAGAATCTGAGCAAGAATATTTAACTTTTCATGGTTTAATTATTTTTATTGACTTTCTTTTACCCTAGAGAATACTTGCTGTGTAAAATACCACCAACTATTTGATTAGGTACCCTTTCACAGTGCTTTTCAAGGCAGCAATGTCAAAATAATAGTCATATATCAGCACTGGTATAATGAAATGCTAAACAATCTCAGCTACTTGACAATCCATTGTGTGCCCTGTGAACCCAAAAAGAAGTTTACTGGGGTGACTCAATCATTAAATCTACAGGCAACAGCAATTTGTGGATATGTGTTAAATACACACATATGGAATAGTAAAGAAAACATGGGGCAATTCTACAGAGGAAAAAAATGATACCATACTTTATGTTTCTAGGTACCACTAGTTCTTCAGATGCTAATGGGGGGACAACATGCAAGTATTTGAATAGTTCTTTTCTCAGCCTTTAAACTGTTAGAGACATGATCTGGAAAGGAGTGTCGTGTTTTTTTCAAGCAGCAACAATGTGAAATACATTCTTTAAACAGGAGTGAGCTAGGCAGCCTTTATTTATAGCATTTTGATATTTCAGATTAACTCTGTGTATGTTGACTTTTGAGAAGAGTTTTAGTTTCATTTCAGAAATGAAACACATCCATATCACACTCTTCTTCACTAATCTATCTCAGGATGAGGGATAGTCAAATATATTACTTTAAGTTTGCATAATAAAGAATAATAATAATTTTAAAAATTATCCTACTCAGTGCCACACTGGCAAACTGGAACGGAACCAGCTGCACCGTTATGGATAGTACTGGTATTTGATTAAAGGTTTATATTGAAATTGGGGTAATGGTTTGTGCTAGTGCATCCCAAACAAAGTGAAACATGCCACTTACCTTCAATATTCCCTAGAGTGGAATGATGATGGTATGGAAATTTTTGTCTTATCTGGCTCAGCAAGGTAGGATAAGTCTTCTCCTCCATTAGGTGTTCTTATCTTCGTACTGTGGGGTGCTTGGACTGTGCTATTGAGTTCAAATCCACTGAGCTCAAGTCAGAGAGGCATCAGTTAACAACCTCATGCCTATAACATGAAGAATTCTTCAATTCAGAGTTAAATAATTAAAGGACAATTAAAGTGTTCAAAAAGATTAGGAAAGAGCTAGGCTATAGTGGTGAATCAACTTTTTAATTGTTTTTTTTAAGTTGTGCAGGTTGGTATTTTAGTTTTGTGAAGAATGGATTTAACACTAGAAGTGGGAACAGGATTTACAGACTCACTACTCCAGAGCCAGCATGATCGTGGCACTCTGTAGGACAAAAAGAGGTAAACAATGTCTGCTATCCACTGGGTCTTAAACCTCTTTATTTTCTTGAGCTGGTTCTTCAGCTGCAAATTTAGCAATTTGAACCTTAGGGCTTTCAAAACTAAGAAGCTAGAGTCCAGATGATAATATGTCATAGAACTAAAAGATATTAATAAAATGGAAACTAAACTTCTGTGGTTTTGTGTAGTTATAATTAGTTGTCCAGGTTCCATTAATCCTGGAGCTGGTGTGAGTTCACAAAATCAAAGTTTTAAGAGCTCAGGTGACATTAGTATTATGTAGGTCTGAACAAAGAAAAATAAAAAAAAGGGCTGGTATTACAGTACTATATTCTGTTTTGTAGCAAGGTACTGGTCTTTTTGGTCCCAAAACTTGTTCTAAAGACAGAATTAGGATTTTAAGAACTGTAGAGAAAAGTAGAGCGCCCTAGTGACTGTGGTACTCATAAACAACAGGATGGTTTCAGAAATCAACAACAGTTAGTTTCTGAGTAAGCCATGTATTTGCGTAGTGTTCATGGATTGGTAGGCTATTTTTAATTTAGTCTAGGAGACTAATGTTGGACTTTAATACTCTGAATGTCTTCAGAATTCTTCACGTCATAAAGAAGAAGGAAAGGCATAGGTCTTTATTGGAACTAAGTCATTATGACCCTTTTATTGTGGTCATTGATCCTTTTATAAATACTAGGTTTAGACTTAATAGCATCAAAATGTATACAGCATATGAGTCTAGAACCCAACTGACTTCAGTATACTGTAGGGCTCAAAACTATTTTAATTTTGCTGACAGCTACATTGTCATAAGCTTCATGTTTTTTTAAGTGGTGCTGCTTATTCCTTCAGCTTTAATTAATCTTAGGTCATGATTTGGATTAGTATTTGAAAATGGAAATAGTTAGAAACCTAGATTACTTTAGAATTTTGAAAAGCTTATAGTTAGAAAAGAAGATGTTTTCCATCATCACTAAGGCTTTTATTCCATAATATGGAATACTATTTAGTCTTTCTGCTGCAATTAATCTAGACTTACAGCTAAATTTAGGCTTTTTAAAAATAAAGAATTGAGAACTCAGTACTTGTCTGTATTCTGTAGAGCTCATAAAGATTTAGTCTTCAGTCTGTGTAAAGCATTACATTCTCTTTTACTGTGGTCTCAGAGCCCTTAGATTTCATTAAGATGAAGATTCCTGATGGAACCTTTACTGATGGTTTTATCCCCTTTCACTAATATTAGAATTAATTTCTCATTAAGCTTTATGTACATGTATCCACCTTCTGGAGTTCAACATATGTGTGACTATTATTTCATCCAATGGAAGAGAGGACTCTCATAACTAGACATTCCCATCCCACGTGACATTTTACCTATTGTAAACAGTTGCCTGATTAAGAAAGAGTACATATGTGAAAGAAACCTTTCTTCATTTGCTTACATGGTTTCTTCTCTATATTATTAATCAAAATCCAACTTAAATCAATGAAAATAATCTGAGTTCAATGAATGTCTATTGGATCTTGGATCATGCATGTGCCTGAATACACGAGCAACAAACAGAAGGTGCTCAGTATGACAAGAAGTCCCCTTTCCTTTTAGCTATCTAGTTCAAGCACAGTGTCATAGCAAGGAAATGAGAGTCTCTTCTTGAATGAGTTTGCTGTAAGGAACAGATGTCTAATACACAGCTATCTGCCAGGGATGACGGAAAGAAAACTGGGTTTGTGAGTACTAGGGGGCAGTTCTTTACTTCTCAAAATATTACTCATCTAGATGAAATCCAGCATGTGAAAGGCAAACCTCTCCTGCAAGGACACAGTGGGCAGGGAAAGGATCATTTGTGACCTACTCCAAGTTTTCTTTTCTGCCTTATGTAGTCACTGTGATTTTTTTTTTCCCCACTTAAGAAGCCAAGTCTTCTACTTTAAAAGTTAATAAAATCTACTTTTCCTGTATCTGAAAGTAATTTACTATCCTTTCTGGAAGCTCAGTGGAACAGAAAGGTCATGGTCTATCCACTCTATCTGATCTGGGTTTCCATCGCAATCCTTCTCTTAAAACTGTGGCAATTCTTTTCTAGTATATGCAAAGGAATTGTATCACCTAAACAAAATTTCAGCATAAAACTTACGTACTTGTTTTCTTTGTCCCATGTGTTCTCTATTAATGAATAGGATTTCACAATGTGTGTTTCCTCTTTCAGCACTTACAAAACTTTTGTTTCTTTTTCATAGAGAACATGTTTTTCTGCCTTCTTGACTTTTTCTTTTTTTTTTTTTTTTTTGCTAAGATCTCTATTTTAAATAACTCAATCATTAAAAGCCTTACATAACATGCAAGATCAAAATAACATGCCATCCTCCATAACAGAGCTATGTCATATTTAAGCCCTAGTCTCTATACCATCTCTAGTACTCTGTAACATCCTTAGTACTGTTCTGACACACCAGATAGGTTTATTACTATGTAAATTAGCCAAATAATGAGCACTGTGGAAGTGTTCATTCAGACCAATATTATATCACTCTTAATGTGTGGAAAAATTCCCTCATATAAAAGGGATCACATAAAGGTCAATGTCTGTAAAATAAAAGCATATATCAAAATAAGATCTAAGTAAGAATCAATATCAGTATATCCCATTTTCACATCATAAGCATATATAAATGTGTCAGTCACAAGAAATATATTGTGTTCTTTTCTGTTTGTAATTGCAACATCATTGCTTACCTACAGTAAGTTATAGAGCATGCCTTCAGGCATGAACTGCCCTTAAAATTCTACTGTATTATTATTTTATATTGACAATCTTTATAAAACAAGTGTCTCAGAAGCTGTAGCTGTATAATAAACTTGTATGCTACCTAGGCTCAACTCCTAATCAGTTTCTTTAAGTTCAGAAAAGCTTACACTTGCTTTAGTTCAAACTAAGGAGGAAGACGTATTCACCAAGGTCTTACACAGGGAGCAGAAAGAAGAAAGTTGGTGAGGTAAACTGGGTAGAGTTCAACAGATGATGCATGAGGGAGAAAGAAGGAAATATTTTCAGAAAAGGCACTATGCAAGCTACAGAGGTGACATTCAGTTAAGATGTTAAAATTTACTGTTGTACCAGGCAATTTTTGCATATTTCATGAAGATTTTTCTACTAGCCAATGTAGTTAATTCTATTTGTACCTTTACAGGAAGTGTAGCCAGTAATTCTTGTGCTGATTCATTCATCTACATACATCTTGCAGAGATGGAATTTTTCAGACCTATGATTAGAACTTTAGATAAATTTTTCAAGGCTGTTGAAGTAAAGACCCTACCAGGGACATTACAATATTCTGAATACATCACAGTGCTGCCCAAAACCTGGAATAAAGAGTATTTCAACATGTATTTTATCCAACACAAACTGATTAATTAATACCAACAGGAAAGTGTATTTCAATTAATTAAGAGCAGTTTAGTAAAAGATAACAATAAGGAAAAAGATTGCTTTAAGTTTGACATTTGGTGTTTCCAAAGCATTGTATCAAATAAAATAATTTGGAAAAAAAAAATCATACTTTATCCTGCTTTTCCTTTGTTGTTATTTTATTTGTATTTTCTCTCTTTCCTTCTCCTCTTTCCCTTTTTAACAGGTTTTAAGGATATTTCTGCTAATGCTATCTGTCTCACAACTTCTCTGTGTACTTGCCATCCCATAATTGTGATAGGAATCATGATCTGAGTACATGACGGATGTCTGGCTTTGATGCTAACTCCTTCTCTGTTCTCAAGTTATTGACTTTTCTCTCTGCTGAGTTTTCTCTCCTATTGCTGTTACCACCATAAGTGTTCAGGAATGGGGCACTCTGTTAAACCTTCATTTGAACTTTTGCTGAAAATCTACCCAAGATCAGCAGAATATCTTATATAGCGTTCCCTCAATATAAGAGACCTTTCTGTTTCAGGAGGTCTTGGTTTTTGAAACTTTTTTTCCCACAAATGTAGTGAATCCAAAATATTTTTTTATCATGTGTCTGCTGTAAAGCCCATTACTCCCTTTTTTTTTTTTTTTATGGGATATTATCAAGACACTATTCAAATGAAACAATTCTAAGGAAAGTATGTGTTGAGCTAGAAACATTTTTACACTAGCATTTTTAATTTATGGCCCAAAGAAAATGAGATAAAATAGATACAAGAATTTATCACTTGTACTTTCCTGTCAGGATTGAAAATATGTCAGGGAATCAAAAGCAATGGAGTGACTGTATCTCATGAAGTCACTACCATAACTCTCTCATAAACCTTTGCAATAATGCAAAATGTGAAAATGCAGACTGAAAAAGACTTGCAATGGAAAAAGACATCAATGGAATAAGTTTGTATGTTCAGTAAGTAACTATGTTTGAACTGTCAGGAGAGAAGTGTTTTACTCAACTACTTCAAATATTCTGGCTATCTCCTTACTTCATTACTGGGGCAGCAGGCTGAAACTATATTATATGAAACTGGATATTGCTGTATACAGGTCTTCATGTCTGTCTTGATTTAAACAGTCAGAGATATTGTTAAACTAACTGTTTAGTCTGTATTGTGACAAGGACTGTGCAACTACCTAATTGCATAAATAAAAGTACCTATTAGAATTATTTTGTTTAGTTCTGGTGAGAATGGATATTTTCAATCAGGTAGGCTCATTGGAAAAAGATTTTACGTAATTAAGTTGCAGTGCCTACAACAGACCGCTACTTGATTGTTATTATGTTAACTCTATTTGTAAAATGTGCTATGAAGATTTTGTCCGTTTTAAAATATTTGGCAACACTGACTGCTGCCTTCAGTTCTGATGAAAATACTTTTCCTGAGTATCTTCACACACAGTAGATTGTATTTCTTCTTTTGTATTTTCTTCAATTGTGTTCTAATTGCAAAGATCAGTGCACAGAAGAATAAAAGCTCTGACCATGAAAGAGTTTTCTGCATTTTGATGAAATATCAAATATAAAAGTTAAATTGCCTGTATCTTACCAAGCATCATAGGGTACTTTAGAGTTTAGTGGAAATAAATAATTACAGAGCAAAAAGTCTATCTGATATGATGGATGCTCAGGGGAGTGAGAATGGATTTTTCCCTGCCAGGTCATTGGCTTGAAGCTGACCCATTTCAGTTACCTTATGATAGCATAACACTGTCTGTAAGAAATTTGTTGGGAATTTATCTAGTTCTGTGTAGATGTGTGTTTAGGATGCAGAAAAAGATGTTATACACACTTAAAGATTCAAAAGATAAAAAAGGCTACTTTAAAAACTTTATCATAGGACTAACATTTTCACTGCAAATGCAAATGATTGAGTAATAACAATATAGAGATGCCTGTACTGACATATGTCCATGTTTTCTCTGTGCATCAAGAACTTGAGTTTCTCAGACTATTCACAGATTACTACAGACAATAATTACACTTTTTAAAAGATACCTGGTTAAAAGTAATGTAAAATTCTGTAACTGCTGCTAAAAAACCTGCTTACATAAGCAAAATCCAGTGTAAGCAACTGTTGCAGAATTGGACCCTAAGCAAATATCAAGATAAAAAAAAAATTGTTTACCATAATCTTAAACTGTAGGAAAATCCATACAGATTTTTTATTAAAGTCAATTCAGAGAAAATGTCACACACAACTCCAAGAAAAACTTCCTCATTATTAATTTGTTAAGAAATAAACCTTTTTTTTTTTTTTTTTTTTTTTTTTTTTTTTTTTTTTTTGGTTAAGATCTTGAAATATTTTTTCAAGCTGGTCTGTGTAATATATGCTGGTCTAAGTGAGTCCTCCATAGTTTGTTTATGTGTGCATTACATTCTACTATTAAATAAACATTTTATTTGGCTTCTTAATACCATGATGACTCTTTCACTAGTTAGTATATATTCTGAAACAGGCACAACAGTAGAAAGACACACACAAGTAATGTTCCCCCTTACAATGGAAGTGTCAGGAATACATTTTTTTTAATTACATGTGTCGTGTCCCCAACCCCCCACCCCCCCCTTTGCTGTCTTTGATGATTTTTTTTTTTTTCACAGAAACCACACAAAATAAAGAATTTGATTTCTTCACGTTTTATTTAAATGCACTTGGTTTCTTGGTAAAATTCACAGCATAGGTTACTGCTGCCTCATCTGTTCAATAACATTTCATGATTTCTGCTCAACAAAGACACATACATCTTTAAAGTGTATTATTGTTGCTATTATCACGTATTGCTATAAATAGAGCCTAGGTTATCTGCTAATGCTTTCCTGTACAATTGTTCTTGGATTCTGTGTACATAATACAAAATTCCTGCTCCAAATTTTTCATAATGTATAAGCAAAATAGACACATACAAACTGGTGACAAGAAGTATTCAGAAGCAGTGAGAATATGCTGGTCAGTTAGAGACGACTAATTATCACTGCCAGAAAAATAACTGTTAGGATTACTGTAAATAAAGGAGACTTCTGGGGTTGCTTCAGAAGGATTTTAACTAGTTAAAGAATGGGAGAGGCTGACACTGTGGGCTGTTGAGTCCAAATAAATCAAGATGCTTACTAGATATTTTAATAATGGAACAATATGTGTCCTGGTCTTGGGTTTGGCTAGGATAGGGTTATTTTTCACAAGAAGCTGGGAGGTGCTACAGCCAGGATATCCAACCGAACCAGCCACTGGGAGATTTGATGCCATACTGACATCACGCCTTCTATATAAGGGGGTGGCTGGCCAGGGGAAGTGGAGGGGTTTTGAGTCCAGTGGTCAGTTCAGGGCTGAGCAGTCAGTCAATCAGTGAGTGACTGTTGCATTTTATATCACTCACATTATATATACTATTTCATTAGTATTATTGTTATTACTGTTGTTTCTTCTCTCTTTGTATTGTTCTATTAAACTCAGCTGCTGTCTGGGCCTAAGCCTTAAGCTACTTATCTGAAGAATGTCAAGGGATAGCTGTCCTTTGAAATAATTTTCAATGTGTTGTGCTGCATTGTGTGATTCCAGATGGCAATATGGAAACATATCTCATGGCCTTGCTCTTCCTAAACCCTTGGCCATGAAATGAGCATCTTTGGTGCTCTCAGAATCCAGAGAAATTGACTCTCTGAGCATGTTACAAGATTTCCTGAATGTTTTTAGGGAAAATGGATGATAGAAGAAGGTTACCTGGACAAGGGAAGATCACATTTTGGGTATTTCCTTTGTCTGACTGTAAATAGCAAGATTTAAGAACTGAACTTTTAAATTTATTGTCTAATTAGGTAAAATAAATGCCATTCAGTAGCATTTTAGCCTAATTTTCTTTGCAGAAGAAAAGTAAAAAGTGTAACAAAGTTATCTCTCTGGTATAAGATAAGTCATTTTAGTATGGAACTGTCATATATCATTGATCTATCTCAAAATCCAATGCTAAGAGTCTATGTAACTACCATCTTACACTATCACATAACTATTGTTTACTTCACAACTTCAATGTGTTTATAATAACCCTTTGTAGTTAGAAGGTTTTAGTATATTAATTTCATACTTGAGGAAGAGAATCACAAAGGAAAGCTTTTATTAACATGCCCAAGTCTCAGTTTTAAATTACTTTGATGCTAAAATCTCACTGAGTACTATTGACATTCACACATCTAAGAGCCATATTTAAAATTATTAGTTTTGAAATATTGAGGCATCAAAAATAGGTCAACAAAGTCAGAATAGCAATAATTTGCATTTTATATGAGACAACATCAGAACCAACTGGAAGTTGCTATACTTTCCTTAGCTGTTGCTGCTGGTGCTACACCAGATCCTGAACAGTAGAAACTGTGCAGACTGCTTCTAGTCTTAAAGCTACTGTGTAAGAGTGAACCTAGTGAATGGCTTCAAATCAACTATTTTACTCTCAAGGCTTGGAAAAGCATATGACCATCATTTGGGAAAGGTAATGTGCTATTTCCGTTTAATAATGTACTGATGATTTATCATTTGTGGGCTGAAGACTTAAAGGATGACATCATTCAAAAAAAGCAAAGAATGGAGAGCATAAATGGACCCATTATGACCATTCTTATATTCTTCTTTTAGTAACTAAGGCAGAAAAAGATTGTCTTTAAATCAGATAGTCTCAGGACTGTCCGCCCTTCCAAAGATACCCCTATGCACACAAAGCAACAATTGCCATGAAGGGATTTTCTGAAATCATATTCCATGCATTGGACCAATATGCCCTTTCCTTGACATTAAAAAGTTGGGACTGCAATAAAGCTTTAATTTTTTAAGTTCCCTGGCAAAAAAATACCCCCAAAAAACAAAACAGAGCTTACATAAATATCCAATTGTTTATTTAATTTTGATGCTGGCATAAAAAAAGAGAACATTTAAAAATATATTATAAAAATAATACATCAAAAGTAACAAGCAGCTTCTATCCTCACATCTAATTAATTGCACATTGGATGGATTTCTCTCATACAAATGTGGGGGAGTTACTCTATTGTAAATGATTCATAACAATGTATGAACAGTTGTTTTGTTTTTTCTTCATTCCTTCCAAATGCAAAAACACAGACACCTACAGTTCAAGCATCAGGAAAGAGGTTAAAGTGTGCTACATCTGACCTCATCATAGTTATTTATGCTATGTCAAGTCTGAAAAGCACTCATCTTCAAGGGCTTTTCAGTAATTCTGCTCATAAGCAGGGAGAACATGTATGCATTTCCCTGAGCATCATTTGTAAGTCAATATAGATGCTTTCATACCAATCAGTAAAACATGAAGAGCTATAATTTCTATTCAGTAGTACACCAAGATCCATTTATTATACTTTACACCTATACAGCACTTGATGTATATTGCCAGTTCCCTTGGTATGTGTGAAGACCTTGGGGACAGACATAATATTATTTAGAATCATGAGGCACATCACAAGCTTCTTTGATCTAGGTATAAAAGGAAGCATAAAATAAAACTACTTTTCTAATGAAAATTTTCATGTAGCTGCCAAATGTTTCAACTTCTTTCACTGTGCCCCAAATGCTGCAGTTTGAAACTAAAATTTTAAAGATATCTTACACATTATAGTCTGTGTTGTTTACAATACTATTAATGCATAATATAAAATATTTTTTTAAATTATTCTTGTACAAAATCCTGCCAAACACAATAGATGCAAATTGTCCATGATGAGTGAAATTTACCTTCAGTTACACAGCAGTAACTCACTGATTGGGCAGAGTATGATTTCACAGTGAAAGAATCACTACAAGTGTTTGCTGATTTATCCTCTAAGTATGTCTGAGTGTGTTTGTGTGCATGTACACATAGATTACACAATTTTTTTTGTAGCTCTGGATACTCTGCAGTTTCTCTGGGATGGCAGACATTGAGAAAGTGGAAAGTGTGCATTTTCCCAGCAGGGATCAAAGCAGGAAGATAGCATAACTTAGATAATCTTTCTGCCAGGCTCCCTCCATAGTAGAATTCCCATTTAATTATCTTTCCCAGAGCTGCATCTCCTCCCTCTCTGTCCTTTACCTTTTTTACACCAATGGCTGTAAGTAGGAGGTGCAGTGAAAGGTGAAACCAAAATGTTTTGATGCTGGGGGCTTTGATCCTTCCTGCTTTTTTTGGATCCCTTGTATCTGAAGCCCTCAATCAAGTTCTGAAAAACTTCTGGGAGGAAGGACGGCCTTAAAGAGTTTTTCATTCCTTTTTTTGTTTCTTTAGTTTTTCCCACAGAAGGGCGTATTCAGATTCCTAAAGAAGGCTTTGAAAGGGATCCAAAGAGGCAATCACATGCATGTGCAACTATTTTTTCACCAGGCAAGAATATATGGAATGTGAATGGAGTTTCAGCATAGCTCTGTGAATGTATCAATTGAAACTGGGTAGGCAAATTCAATTAAATTCTAGGTAAATTAATGTGCATATAACCATTGAATTACTGACTTTGTATAATGGAAAGTAGGAAAACCTGTCTGCATTCAATTGTTAATATAAAGTTTAATTACAAGGAAGATCTTTAAGAGTGAAGAGTGTCATTGAGCAGCACAGACTTAACAGTATCTCAAGAACATGATTGTACCAAGTATAGAATTTCTGAAGTGAAAAATGAATGTTAGTTATGCTTCTCCTGTACAAATAGTAATATGGGTAGGCTGTCTATCCATAGGTTAATCCTAAGTAGGAATAAATATTTTCCAAAGACCAGACAATACATTCTTTCTCCTTAGTTATAAAAGTGCATTTGAAATACATGTAACATTAAATCTTCAAAACGTAAATTGGTTCACTCATATTTCTATCTAGTTTTCAGATTCAAAACAGTTAGTAGACACAACAGCATTTGCTCTTAATTATTGTCTATAATTTTTTGTTATCCTTCTGTTTAAAAAAAATTCAAGTTGTCTAGAAAGACAACAAAATACACCATATGACCTAAGTGACTACTATGATTATGAGAAGGCTGACCGAGCAGACATGCAAACAGTGTATTGCTTATGTCAACAGTTTTCAGGCTGTAGAGATCTATACACTGTACTTATTAATAAGATATAAAATTGCAGGAGTTAGGATTGATTATTGGAAAACGTAGAAGCAAAACGATGACACATTCATCAGATACATCCTTTGCTGTAAAAAACCCCCCAACCATTTATAGCAATTATTTGCTGCCTTTGCAGTTAAGATTAGATGTCCCTAAAGTTACCTTCTGTTATTTTTAATTTAAAAATTTTATTTCCGTCTTTATTTTCTAAGAGTGCCCTATTATATGCCTATATTTAAGTACCTATGTGGTCCTCTTTCTTAACTGAATTTTAATTTGAAACTGAGCTTCCAAACTATATAGAAACTATATAGATAGAAAAAAAACCCCAAAACAAAACAAACAAAACAAAAATTAAAAGTAAAAGCATGCCCTTTGTTTTTATGCTTCTGAAAATACATACACTGAGTATTTAGAAAAGAAGATTAAAGTCATTGATGTTTGAAGGATGTTTAGTGGATGTAGTTTGTAGGACTGTAAGTGAAGCATGACCTGTTCATGTTTGCTTGACTTTTTTCAATTTACCGTGACCCGGAATTGCTGAGTTTGTTGTATCTTTATTTAAACTTTATTTCTCTGTGAGGAGCTGTGGCTTCTGTATTTCTCAGCATCACCGTACCCCATGGGTGACGTTTCCTCTGATCCTTAAAATGCTGTATTTCAGATGTTATATCACACCTCCGAAGAGTAACTTGCTATAGGAAAATATGGCTGTATTTTCCTGGAGGAACTAAAGCTACATCAGGTTGAATTTCACCCTGTAGGTTATTTAAGCACAGTATGATGTTATATAAACTCAAAACAGAGGACAAATTCCTGGCTGCTACTGAAGAGATGTCACTGAGGAGGGAAAAAAAAGCAAATAATTCCCATTCTCTTCCCCTGATGTCTTAAAGACAAAGATATCATTGTGCTGAACAGGAGAATAATACTAATTTCCAAAAGGAGTGACATACTGATAATGTGGCCCTTGCTTTTTAGCTCGAGTGTATAAAATCAACACTTTACAGTCTCTTTATCTGATCTCATTTACAGAAGATTAAATGAGGGATTTCTTGTTTGCTTATTTGTTTGAATTTTTATTTCTAGTTTCAGCTGATTTTAGATGACCTTTTTCATTAAGTTCAGATGTCTAAACTCCATGGTAAAATATGGCTTTGTATTAGGGATTTTTTTAAAAAAGTAAGTCATTTAATAGAAATTTTGTAAATTCTGTGTATTGTCTGGGTCCATTTTCTATTCTTTTTATCTGCACTCTTTCAAGTGTTCAAGATCTCCCACATTTTCCACAGTGATCTACCTCAAACTGCAGTGAGTAAGCAAGGAGTCAGTGTGTGGAACAACGTTACAGAGATGATGACTCTCTGCAATGTGTCTGAATGAGAATATGTTTCCTCATGTCCAAACATGGCTGGGGAGATCAGAAAATAAATTTAAAAAAAAATCGATCTGAGAGAACCATGCCTTAATCCCATTTCATATTCTTCAGCATCTGAGCTGCTTAAAAAGCCATAGGCATCCTCAATGGTGGGCACATTTTCCAATTCTGAGACTTGTGGGAATCTACACAGGTCAGGCCCTTCAGAACTTAGACGAACGCTCATTCATTTGCCCATGATCTTATTCCCTCTTTGAAATATCCAGCTTAATCTATAGTCTTCCAGTAGTGTTCTACCATCCTTCTGCTGGTATCAAACAATGCGATTCCGCAGTATAAGTACAGTTAGTGACCTGAGTTGTTACATGTAGTTGTATCTTCTCCTCTTCTAGTTGAAATTTGATTGCCAGAAATGTTTTATGCATATCTTTTACCATATAAATATACCTCTATGTGGTCACATTTAAGTGATGTATAGATATATAAATGTTCATATATTTCTTTGTTCAGAAAGTGAACACTAGTGTAAATCCCTTACAGTAAATAAAGCACATCATGATGGAAAGATGTAAGCCAGATTTTTATTTCATAGTTCTCTAAAAATTAAGTAGAAGTATATTAAAATAAGAGAAGCAATCAAAGAAACCGTGTACTTTGTAGCAACACTGATTACAGAAGGTTAGTAAAAAGCAAGAGCTCCAGGACTTCTAAGTTTGATTAACCTGTAAGTATGAGTGTAGGGACTAAGAGCTGGTTAATTGCTAGTCAGGTATAAAATGACAGATATCTCTTTTTTTATTCACCCACTGCTTTCTCTGAGGCCTAACACAGAAAAATTTTCTTAATCCTTTTCTTAACTAAGTTTTAAGTTTTCAATTTCACTGCTGTAGTTGTATGAGTACACACAGTTGTCTGCATCTTACTCTTTTAAAAGCTGCTCTCTCTCACTACAAACACTGTGATATATTGAAGAATAAGACATTGCAAAAGTTTCTCTCTTGTTTTTGTAGGTATCTTTGGCCATCAAAATGCAATCTTCCATTTGTCCCTGTCAATAACTGTGCCCTGAGCATGTACTACCACAGAATGAAAGAGCATCCTAACAAATGCCTTTAGACACTACTGTGGATCATTGTTTCACAGTAGATTTTTAATACAGTTATAAAGTTGCATCTTGCAGTTAACAAGAAAAGACATGATTTGTCTGATGGTGATAATATTGTTAAAAGTGTTAAGGAAACTGCAGAAAGAGTTTGAAACATTTCTTTTGTTTTGAGCAGCAACACCATGTAAAGCAGTGCTGAATCTGTAACTGACAAATGTTTTATAATGGGCTTGTCCTTCCCATCTCTCAGCATTTTCCTATTTAATGTAAGGAGGATACAATACAATGATTTTACATGTTTAGAATATGAATAATAAATGTTGTATGCAGAGTTTTCAGACATCTGTTTTTGTCTCATCAAACTTGATTCCCTTCCCTTTTTCTTTCCCCTTCATGTCTGTGTTCATCATTTTAGCTTATGCATAGTTTATATTTGAATACAGCAATGAAAGTGAGTTCATTCTCAGTTCATATCTTCACTTCCCCCACCAATCTTTCATACAGATGTATATTATTAATTCCCTCCTCATTAAGTCTTTTTCAATCTAACATATTCTGCTCTTGATGATTTTAGCTGAGGCCTAAACAAAGTCTTGCAAAAAGGATCATTACCTTTCAAGGTTTAAATTTCAAGTTAATTCACAACCTGCAACATCATGTAATGCCCAAATATAGGTGCATAAATAGAAGATTGTGCAGATTGGCAGACTAAAGATACTAAAAACATAGACTGTGGAAAAATGACTAGAAAGACACCCCCTTCAAAGAAAAAGAAATCCAAACCAAACACACTGCGAGTGTAAATCAAGGCATCATGGCAGCTCCATGTTAATGATGCTCCACTGATATCCATTTATAACAGATGAGGATCTGGGCCTGTGGTTAGCAACCCTATGTGTAGATACAACACAGATTCACAGAATGGTAGGGGTTCAAATAGACCTCGGGAGATTGCCTAGTCCAATCCACCTCCTAAAGCAGGTTTGCCTGGATCAGGTTGCACCACAACACATCCAGGTAGGTTTTGAAAGTGTCCAGAGGAGACTCCACAATCTCTCTGGGCAGCCTGTTCAAGTATTTCATCAGCCCTACAGTAAAGAAGTTTTTCTTTATGTCTCATATCTCCATGTGTCTTTTCCTTATATCTCATACCTGTATTGAAACCCATTGCATATTTAGTCAGTTAGGTTAGTGTGATCCTTGACAGTGAAAGAAATATTGTACACCACGATCCAGAACACCAGCAGTGATATCCCCAGCAGTTGGCCACTCTGTCTTCTGCTGATTTACAGCAGGATATTTCTAAGCCACATTGTGCTGTGCTGTATCAGAGGTGTCTCGGTTGGCCTCAGGCAAACAGTGCCACACATAGCCAGGTTCAGATGCTATGCTAGGGACTTGGAGATGTGTAGCTTTGCTCCATGTTATCAGAAAGGTAGGTTGACAGAATACATCACCCCATTTTCTCTCCACCTAAGCCTGTAGGGTGCAACACCTCACCCATGGAGCTACACAGCTTCTAGTTTTGGAGCTCCTGTAGCTGGCACAAATTATATATTTCCAAGCAACGTGATTTGCATAAGTGTAGATGCAATCTACACTTATATACCTTTCCTCGGGGATTAAAAGTCCTTAAAAACTGGTGAAAAGCCAGCTGGATGCTTTGTTACAAAGGTTCTTTAGTTTTCAAACCCAGTTTATTTTAATAATTCAGTTCATAGTGCCTGTCCAAAAAACTATTGCATTCTCATAAGTGAAGGATTGGTGGTGTGGGTTTGTGACTAACTTCACCACTGAAGAAAAAAAATGTACCACCTACAGAACTCCAGAATTCACTGTTTTTCTGAATGTCCCAAGTAATCTTATCCATTTTTACTGCAACAGTTGAACTTCTGCATTGCCCAATTTGATATTCAAAGTGAAATGGTTGCTGAGATGGTTTACTGCCCAAAGGACAAGGCAGAAACACAGATTTTCTGAGAACTAGATGCAAGACTGTTCTCCAAACTGATTGAGGGGGCAACATTGAATCACAGAAACGAACTATAGTTTCAAACCCCCTCTCCCACCATGGATTATTTATTTATTTATTGGCTGGTGAAACTGCTTCAAAAGGGTAAAAGATTTTATCCTATTTCTCCTTAAATAACTTTGGGTTTGAACACTATTACAGAGCAGCCAGAGTTTAATATCTGGGGAAAAAGGTCTTGAATAAGGAACTCCACACTATTAGATAAGCACTTAGACTCATGTGCCAGCAAAACCAGTATTATCTGGAGGGGGAGGAACAGGTTTTCTATGAATCCTGATTTCATATACATATGATATAAAGAGTTGAAGTATGCCAAGCAGACTGACCAGCTGATGATATAAATTGCCTAGAAGATGGATCCTTGTTGGGTTTTATGTCTATTAAATGGGGAACAGTGAAGCATCAGGAATAGAGCTCTTCTGTGTACTAAGAAACAGAACTTCGGGTGCTTGGCAAATACTAGTATTCAAACTTCTGTGCTTGTAGTGCTTAAATGCTTTTGGCTTAGGCAGAGCTGAGCAAGTATCACATCTGTATTTCTGGAGATACGTAGTCTTTTTTTGGGCAAGCTGCTGTGCATTTCATGAGAAACTTATCCACCTAGCTCAGAGCTTTAGATTCCAATAGTTAAGGAAGCACCTAAGAATGAAAAATTGCCATGAAAAATTGCCTAAATAAGATGAAGTCTTTTGTATGGACCCAGCACTGATTACTATTGATTTCAGGAAGAATGGGACAATTAACTTAGGAACTTTTCAAAATGCAACCTACTTAACGAAAATCCTAAAACTTTAGATTATTCTTAAGAGATATTCCAGAGATATTTGAAAAGCAGAACCACAGTTTTGCCTTGAGAATGTTATTTTTTAAGAAATTATGTTAATGCATGATTTCTGTTGTTCTGCAATATCAAATGCAATTAAAATTAGACAACTTCTTCGTTACTAAAAAATGTTTGTATTTGTGCATACATTATTTGTATACCTGTTAATTTTGTCCCCAAAATGACTTTTTCTTCCACATTACACTTTATTACATGGTTTTTTTAAATGTCTGAGATGTAACCCTGATTGTCCTTCTTAAGACATAAGAAGAGATTAAACTTCATTCATCAGCTTCTTTCTCTTTAAAGCTTATTAACATCTAATCGAGATTAGTTATGTGGTCAGACTTTTGGGGGAGGTATGTCAGCATGCATGTCTACATTTAGCCCCTATCCAGGACTAAACTACAGCAGCTGCTCTATCACCTGATGACCCCTCCCCAGCCAAGAAGGCAGATCAGGAAAAGGCAAGATCACTAATGAATTAATGAAAATTAATTTAATGAAACAGCCAAACTAACACCAATGCCAATATAAACTAAAGTTATACTCAGCCTAGCAAATGCACCATGATCACAATACACAGGAAGGCAGTTCTGAGGACAAGAGTCAGAAAGAGCTCAAGCCACAGAGCCTAAGCAGAAGAGCACCTCCTCCTCAGCAAACTTCCCCCTTTCTCCTGAGCATAACATTAATGGGCTGGGATACCCCTGTAGCCAACTCAGGTCAGCTGCCCTGGCTGGCTTCAAACTGCTAATGACCTGCAGAACATGGCAGGCCTATGATTCTGTCCCAGTAAAACAAGGACAATGCAATAACATGTAGATTATAGTGTAAAGTGTTCCATATTTGTTCATCCTACTTAACGTGGCGGGAAAGGCTCTATGATTGCTGGAAAGTAAAATCTTTCTGAAAACCCAAAAGGAGGTTCTTTCTATGATTCTATCATTCATTCAGTGTTCCTGATTTTATTTTATTTTTTCTGCAGGAAGTTGATCCATCAAATAGAAGAGGAGAACAGTTTTCTCTGAAACATGATTCGTTTGAGATGGTAGTGATTATTATTCTATAGTTTTTAATAACTATATGTTTCTGATTTGGCTTCTATTATAGAATAATTTATTAAGATGTCAATACAATGTAAAACCCATCACAATTATAATAGTCCAACATCTCATATTTACCAAATTATCTTTCTGTCCTAGAGAAGGTGCTGTAAAACATTTGGAATTAATGGAATTTCATTAAAAAATATATATAATCCTTAACTTCATGCTGTAGAAACGTACTGCAAGTTGTATGTAAAATTACAAAATGGTCATTAACTTTGACATAAAATTTCCCGAACCAGATTTTCCTTCATTAAATCAGAGGTGCTTATTTCATCTACGGATTTCAGAAGGAGCAAGAACAAATCCTCACTTCACTACTACTGTTCTCAAACATCTTGTTTCATAAACATGTAGTCAATATTTTAAAAATAAAACTTTCCTACAAATTGTGGTATTATTTAATTCTTTTTCCTACCAGAATCCATACATTTCTATTGAAGAGGGTTAACCACAAAGCCTCTCTCAAATGACTATCATCTGTAAGGAATGTGCACATAAATATTGCATTCTTCTCTGGGAGCTTTCGTTATAAACTATAATATCCTCAACCAAAAATAACAGCTGTCCAACCTTCGTCCCCCACCCCTCCCCCCTTTAAAAATTTTTTTAATATGTTTCCCGTTTTCCAGACAGCTACTTCTGTCATGAGGAGAAATACTAAATACAGAATCTTATGTTATTATTGACCCACAACACCTCTTAAAATTACTTTTAACACACTGAAGATAGTTAAAATTATTTCTTGATTCCTCTTCTATACACACTGTGTCACATACAGTGATATAGTTATATATCTACACCTGTAAAAATAATTGGAGAAAGATCAAAATCTGTTATATTCACTTGTACCTCTTGTGCAAAACACAAACTGAGTTAGTTCCTCAGTGGTATAATTTTTAGCTATTGTTTCACTGTTACCAAGGGTGAGTCATGTAATTTATGTGAAAGATATGATATGGTTGTCTAGTGTTAATCTATATTTTATCAAATACAAATCTTGAATCAATGGTTCATCTAGACAGATGAATACAATATGTGAAGAGTAACTACCAATGACTTGTTGAATAAACCCTCATACAACATGGATTCCTGTTATTACATATGAACATAACACAGAGTAAAGGATATTTATACTATGCAAAAATAAATAAAAACTAGAGTAATCTCAGGAATTATTTCCTGTCAACCTATTACCTACAGATTTTCCTAACTGCCCATCACAAATCTCGTCATGAACTCAGTTTAAGAAGAGTATTTATTACAATTTGGTTTGTAGAATCCATGTTGAAAATGAAGTAAAATAATTTTCCTATCATCTCTGCTTCACATATATACACATCATCTGGTATTTATTGAGATAGTAGGGTAGTATTCTGTGTAATTTAGGAAATTATATTGGGCTTTAAAGCATGAATTTTGCTTCACTCTCTGAGTCCTACTGATTTCTTTAACATTGGCAGAGAACAAGTTTAGTGCAGGTAAAAAACATTTTGAGATAGGAAATAAAGACATAGATGTGTTTCAGCTGTATCAGAATTTAAAGCATCTATGCATTTACTGCATTTTGGTTTTTTTCCTCACTGTGAGGTCCTCTACTTGAAGGTACCAGTGCAGGGTTAAAACTGGTTTGAGAAAGATTCTAATAAAACTTAGAAAATATACTACTCTAAATAGGTACAGAGAACAGTGGAATAAAGCACTTTAAATCAAGTGGTTTATAAATGATTTATTCTAAAATTTCTCTCTGAATAGCAGAAATGTGTTAAGTAAAATTAGATCTGTTGCTGTAATCTTCTAAGTGCCTTATTTGAGAATTATGAACACCATTACTAAAGAAGCATTGGAACACTAGTATAAAGACAACAGTTTGATATCCACCGGTGTCTCAAAATGAATGTGATGGAGTAAAAGCAAAACCAGGTTCAATGGTAAAATCCATACTCTGGATAATAAGTTATCCAGATGCTGTATATTAGCTAAGGCAGTTAGATTGCCGGACTACTAACAAACAGTGGAGTTAGACTCATAGTGAAAGAAGTTTTATTCTCATCATCTTTTTGTATATGTTCATCTTAATGTCAGATAACATCAATGTGGCGTTTGCCAGTAACTCTGATTTAGACTCAGCCTAAGTGTTTTATAATTTATCATCAGCTCCTTTAAAATTTTCCCAGATTATAGAAAGAAAGACAGCAAAACTCAGCTGGACTTTGGGTCAGCAATTGTGGTGTACAAATGCCTTAGCTGAAAAAGATGCTCTGTAAATGGTTTCCCACTCTCTTTATAACTCAAGACCACACACTATAGTAACTTAGCTTTCATGAAAGAAGAATAAATGACAATTTTAACTGAAATATCCAGAATCTGAGGTATAATATAGTGCCCTCCCCTCATCTCTAGGAAATACTAGGAAAGGGCTCTTTTGAAATGAAGCAATGATCAGGTATTGATTACAGAAATAGATATGCCATTTTAAGATATTACTGGTGTTCCTGCTCTGTTATTGCCAGTCTGCTGGAAACCTGTAAAGCTTACATAATCATCTCACATCATCTTCCCTGCAAAGACAGCTGAGTTAGTTTAAATACTGTTCCCCATGTAGGATAAACTAACTGGACTGACTTTGAAAAGAAATAGAAGAGCAAATAAAATTGTTACATATTGAGAATTTCTGATGTCTTTTTCTTCTTCTGTTCAAGTTGTTCTATTCATTAAGGAACTCCAGCCATTTTTTAACCTGAGTAACACATGCATGGGTATTATTTAATGAAATTGTAGATAATAATTTCATTAATTAAAATAGTGTGAACAATGTTTTACAAGATCAAAATATAATTTCAGAGAGCTTAGTACTGTGACTGTCAAGCAATTTCTTTCATAATATTTGCAATGTTATTGATCTAATAATCTATTTTGTTCAGTTTCACCATTAAGATCCAGTGATTATCAGAATATTTATTAAACTATCCACATTCATACTTATGGGATTGCCATACTTTAGATGACAGAGATGATAATTCATTTCTGAAAATTGTGGACAACTGAAGTAGGAAGTAATAGCAAGCACCTTTCACAATGTCAAATCAAATCAAATCATTAAGAGAAAATAATCCTCGAAGCCTATGTTACTTTTCACAGATACTCTTTGTCAAACAAAGATTAACTCCTGGAAGTTAACTTGAGTCCATTTTATTTGACATTTACAGCTATGTGGTAGCTGGGTTATTTGGAAGAAGAGCATTAAGTCTCAAAACAAAAGTTTACAAAATCATATACTATATCACTCTGTTTTATCTTTATTTAAAAACTAGAGTATATGCATTTAGTGGTCTGTCTGTTTCTCTAGTAGACACTTATTTATGATGTGGAGATATCTTAGCACTGGTGGGCTGTAATTTATAAAATTGACTGCCTCACTATATCCTAAAATATCACAGTATAGAATGTTCCGTATATTTTCATGGTCTCTGATCATTTAAAAATCTGTGCTTTCTCCATAATTTTCCCAAAGAACTAGAGAAATAGAATAATGATCAGTTTTTAAATTCAACTACTATAATCAATAATAGTTCTCAGAAGTGAGCATTTAGTTTAATAAAATTCTGGAATAGAACTGGCTAGCAGTTGATTTCACTTTCAGGAATCTTGATTAAAATTTCTTAAGAAATACACATGGAAGCTTAACAGCTTCCATTGAAAAATTATTTTGCTTTGGCTATTGGTTTTAGGTGGGGGGTGAAGGAGGATTGTAAATATAGGACCAGATTATGGTGCTTTTTCTACAGGTGCTATTTACTACAGGACCACTTTTCCTTGTGTGTATAAGGATACCAGTATATATGAAATATAAGCAAGAACATATCTATACACAGTAAGCATGGTCTGCAGTATTTCTTCATGGGAACATATAAAGCTCACAGGACTGCCCACGTGTGCAGTCTGCAGCCTCAAAAAGGTGAAAATGAATTAACTACATGCTTTCACTTATTTGTTTGACTTACTACCTGAGCATTTGTTTATCAGTTTTAGAAAATAAGGTAGGATGTCTACTGGCTAGACAACTGAATGAATTTTTAGCTACCAAAGTAGTCTCTATCATAACCTCCTTCACTCTGTGATATTTAACAATGAAAGATATGATTGCATCCCTTTATCATAGATGTGTTTCTAACTTTTAGGTATATTGCATTTACATTTTATCTTTAAATTCTGTAAAGTGAAAAATTGTTCAAGCATATTTGTTGAATGTTTATGTTTTTTAGCAGGTAATAGTAGATAAAAAGGGGATGTCACTGAAGATGTAAACAGTAAAAATGGATATATTTTGCTTTTTTCTTTACATGCATGTTCATAATTCTTAATAACCCTATTGCATCCTCTCATACTTTATCGGAATTATACCCCATGTATCAGTAAGTAATGTGGCAAGGGAACTTCTTTATGCCTGATATAAATCAATGATGGCTGCCTTAATTTAAAAGCTGAGTGATGATAAGATGCTGTGACTCAATAAATTCAAGCTTCTAATATTATGCAGAAGAACATAAAACCTGTTTGTGCATTATAATGTAGCAATAATGTATCTCCTCCTAATCACTGGCATACATATCTTTTCTTGCTTGCCTATAGCATGCATAATAAAAAGTTTGCAAAATGTGGAGAAATTCTTATTTTCATATACCTGCATTATGAATCCCTGCAGCTATTACAAAAAATACTAAAATCCTTAAACTATGAGTATAAAATACAATTTATAGAGTACATTTTCTTATTATTACCTTTGAAGATAGCATCAGTTGTCTACACAGACCTATAAAATGTTTCAAGGGTTGAAAGATACACCTTAATGCACTTATCTTTCCTTTCTTAATAAAAGATAAAACAACACCACCTCTCTGAATAATAAACAAATGAAAGCAAGCAATAACTAACTGCTTGCCTAAATTGGCCTCAAGTTTAAGAATCAAGGATTGCTTTTTGTTGGCTCTGGCATTAACTACGCTTAATTGTAAAGCATATTGATCTAATTGTGTTCAAGTGAAGTGATACTGATTTGCACTATTTGCAGATCAGGGCCCTTACAGGAGTAACCACTTTGCTCGTGTTTCAGAATTAACTGAGGGTAAGACTGATCATTTTGTAAGTGTTTAATGGAGGATTGTCTACTGACTAGCTCTTTTTGACCTTGCCTCTTTAACATTGTGCAGGTATCTCTGTGGGAAAAGAAAGGGGAATGGAGAAGGTGGAACAGGATGATAAAGAAGCTGTGGTATTTTCTAGTGCAGGAAATGAATCCTTTAATATACATTCAGTGTGAACTTTGTGATCTGTGGGTGATGTATGGATGTTTCTTTTACCTTTTCAGAAATACAGTCTCAAGTTTATAGATCATCTGGAAAAGAAGGTACAGATTACTGTAATGTACCTAAGACAGTGAGACAGAGTGGGATACTTTTTCCAACACTGGAATCACTTCACAAAGAATATTTTTGAGGGGTTTCTTTAATATAAATCACGTCATCCTAGTTCAAAGCAACAAATTTGAATAAACTTACAAAGTATACAAACTAGTAAGTTCAGGATACTAATTTAGATATGGTTGTTTACATTCTCACTCCATTTTGCTACGTGTGAAATGTTGAAAGCAATTGTAGAGACCACAAGCATTTTGGTCCTGGCTTTAAGTAAAAGTAACAGTATAAAAAGGGAGTTATTGCCTAACTTAATGAAAGCTTTTGCAATAATCACATTTTCTTTTGAACAGATGTTTCATACACGTAAAAAATTGTTTACTGTTGGAATGCATTAATAAAATTAATTTTTTTTTTTTTAGCAGTAGAAGGGAATGAAGGACCTCATAAATATGCTTACAGCTAGTGTTTACAAAATCTGCTAATGATCTTACTAATGGAAGCTAGATTATGGAATGTATTTTGCATCAGGTTTATGCCCACAGCAGACATTTTACAAAGAGTCCTGATAGATGTTAATTTTTACTTTGAATCTGTAGTTCTTCAATTAGAACATGTATTGTACTGGGGAATTAATCTTTCAGTGGGTGCTTTTACACATAGTGTTTTTTGGTTTGGGATTTTTTTTTATTTTTTATTTTTAGATCTGTGAATCTTCCTTACACATGCACATTTCAGTTATGAAAAAATGTTCTGATGATTTCAAGCTTAAGTAACTCTTGAAAGTATCCTCAATACCTAGTTTCCATTGGGGTGTGATCCTAAAAATGTCAAGTGTATTTAGATGATGAGGTACTCCTCTACCTTTAAACACTGTTTGTGTCCTAAAGTAACTCAAGTTTTAGACTGACTGCAAAGATAAAGTTTTGGTTTTTGTTTTTGTTTTTGGTTTAGTTTTTTTTTTTTTAGTGCTGTAGCAGAGCTAAACAAAATGACTCAAGTGAAATGTTCAGATCTGGTATTTGTATGATACCACTACTGAAAAAGAGAGTATGGGAAATATTTAACATTAAGTTTATTTAGAGACTGCAGGGCCCAGTGCTGGTACTGTTCAAGACAGTGAAAGTATTTGCAAGATTGATCCTTGATGAGTAGTACATGTGATCAAGGGCTATGACTGGTGAACATACCCCACTGTGGTTCTGTAGAGAAAGGACTGAACCTTTGCACACTGGGTTACAAAGCCAACATTTTGAGGACGTCACCTGCGAGAAAGTGGACAAAGCAAATTCAAAAGCAAAACCAACAATGCCTTGTTCTCTGACTCTTTTCTCAGCTAATATTATCCTTCAGTTTAAAGGGAGCACAAGCAAATCTTGAGGACCTTATTGTGATTTCGTATAACTGAAGGTGAAACTCTGAAGGTCAATTTAAGAAAAAATTTTGACATTTCATGTTTCAGAGACTTAAACTCATTAGAAAAACAGAGATGGCTAGATATTGAGGTTAATTATACTAAGTAAAAACAAAAAAAATTAATTAAAATATAAAAACTTGAACATTATACTGTTAGGTTGAAAGGGAGTCACAGCCCAAAATCTAATGTAAAGACAGAAAAAACAATTATTCAAGTTTATCTCCATTTTCCCAAGAATCCTGATATTTCAAATTTTGATTGATTTATGTTGATTTATGTTACTGACAAAAAAATTTGCACCACTAACAAGCTAGACATCTCTTGGAAAAGTTTAGAGTTGTTAAAATTTAGAAAAAATTAAATAAGTAATATAAAGATTTCACTTTTCTTGAACTCTGAATTCCTTCCTTTGCCTATCCATTGATTTTCATCCACGAAAGTAAGTACTATACATTAGATCTTTTTTTTTTTTAACAGCTACTTCTTACACATTCCTCATATAGTTTTGCTAATTATAAAAAAAATATCTTTTTAGAACAGATTTAACATTCACCAGATTATAATCCTTCACGTACTAGAATTTTAGAATAATGCCATATTCAAAAGAAAATATTTAGTTTAGTCTTCTGTGTTTCTTTATTTCTCAAAATACTGTGACAAGACTTGGAGAATAATGTGGTTTTTGAAAAGGCAGTATGAATATATATATATTCAGAATGGGATAAGTTTAAATCAACAGAACACAAAAGTAATGGAATTTGAAAGAAATCAGCTGGGTTGGAAATATAATTTACGTTGGTAAGTGGGAAGGAAATAACATCTGAGTGGATTTTTGAGATGCATTTCCTATGTTAACTTTCTGAGAATGTTTGGGGATACAGTGTTATAAATATGGCTAGCAGGATCCTAGGAAGCAATTATGTATTGTGTTCATTTTCACCAATTTGCCTTTGGTTTCATTCTTATGATCTTGCTCACATGCCACTTCTTTTCTCAAATTATTTTAAATTTTGAGCCAACTTTGTAGACAGTTTGCTTGTCTCTCTCACTGTTGAAGAGCAAATAGACAGTTTGTGTGGAAAGTGAAAGAAGTAACATTAGAGAAACAGCTGAAAGAAGTGATATTTCATTGTTAATTATACTAGGTATCCAGAGGGGATCATGTCAAGATTCATGTGAAGTTTGTTTCTTACTGAAGAACAGCTACATGTCATGAAACATATGTTTTTAAACTTTTTTTTTAACTCCTGTGTACTTTGCTTGGACACAACCCAAACCAACCTATTTGTATGGGTAAGTATGTATATATTTACACACCTGTTTCTAACAAACACTTTACCTGAGAAAATGAAATTCTATATAATGTGCAGTAATGGATGAAGAAGTTTGGAAGTGAAATAAAAATCTGCCAGTTCCAACAGTAAACACGCACCAGGCAATTTACTCACATTCATAGTGTATCTGTATATTATTCATCCTTACTTCACTGAATACCTGTAGAACTCTGTGTATAAAAATATTTGTGAACACAAACCTATATTTATGTTCCTTGTTAAACTTTGCTTTCTGAAAATAATCCCAAACCATTCTCTGAGGGACCCCTTTGCCACAGAAAATCTACCAAGATTTTGTATTTTTACAACATGACTCATTGATTTATCTTCCTGTATTTTGTTTTATTTCTTGTATGGAATCTGCACAGCAATTAGCTGCTGAGGTTTCTGACTGTTTTCTCTTTCAAGTTTTCCTTTTGAGAATTCACTTCAGCCTTAGTTGGATTTAATGTATTTCTTTGTGGAGCTCTTAAGCTGCAGATATGAAGGGAAGACTTAACATTATCATAGTACAACCTGTCTGCCTTATTTCAGTAAGCCCAGTCCAAGCATGTATGAGAAAATAAACTCAGCATCATCAGTGATACAGAAAATTGGTTTGGACTTAGATGTATTTTTTAAAACTCAAGAATTAAAATGTCCAGATATACTTACACACACATCCACTATACACACACAGTCAACCGCTATGGGTCAGAGTATTGAAATCACTGCAAGATGGTTTTAGTTATTTCAGTGTTTTTGCAGTGGAGATGTTGTTAAATGTTAAGTCATATTTTTTCTAGACATACTTAAAAAACAAGTAGGTTTTCAAATCTACTGAATGTTCACACTTCTGATTAATTTCAATCTGTATATTCCTTTAGAAAATCATACAAAATATTCATCCATGCTGAAGTGACAATTCTTAGACTTCTTGAAAATATTTAGTAGAAAAATGTTACAGTGGAACCTTTTCACTCGTGATGAGGTTGGGTTGAACACATACACCTTTATAAAAGTGTGCCCTTTTTGATGAAAAAAGGTGATGTGGCATGGGAATTCATATGGGAATTCATCATAATAGTGAGTTACAGCAAAACAGAACATGTCCTAAAGGAGACAGTGACTACCCGAGGCAACAAAACTGCTGCTCCCAGATCCACTGTGCAACAGCACATCCAATTAAATATTTTGGAAGACTGAAAATATTTCTCAGAATCATAGAATACCAGATGGGAAGTGACATACAGTACAATTTTTCTTGGAAAAAGCACAGTCTAGGCCCAGCACCCTGTCCAGATGAATCTTACAAGTGTCCAATATTGGGGAATCCACCACATCCCTAGGGAGATTATTCCAATGACTGATTGTTGTTGTTGTGAAAAATTTTCCTTCATCAGAACTGCCAATCAAAATCTCCCCAGGAGTAACTTGTACCCATTTCTTTTCCATGTGACTCCTTGTGAAAAGGGAGTCTCCATCTTCTTTGTAGCCACCCTTTAAATACTGAAACATGGTGATGAGGTGTCACCTAAGCCTTCTCTTCTCAAGGCTGAAGAAACCCAATTCTCCCAGGCTTTCTTCAAATGGCAGCTTCCCAGTCCTGTGATCATCTTTATGGCCCTTCTCTGGACCTTCTCCAGCCTGTTCACATTTTTTTTGTATAGCAGGAACCCAAACTGAACACTGTATTCCACATGTGGCCTGACTAGTACTGAGCAGAGTAGGATATTAACTTCTCTATTTCTGCTGGTCATGCCCTTGTTGATACATCCTCTTGTATTTCTTTGTTGCTGCAATGCACTGTTCACTCATATTGAGCTTGTTGTCCACCAGGATCTCAAAGTCCTTTTTCCACAGAGCTGCTCCAAAGTCGTGCAGATCCCAGTCTGTGCTGCTCTCCTGGATTGTGTTTTCTCAGGTGTAAGACTTTACACTTGTCCCTGTTGAACTTCATCAGGTTCTTGTTATCCCACTCTTACAGCTTATCCAGGTCTTCCTTCAGGATGGCTCTCCCTTCTGAAGTGATCACTTCCCCACTCAGTTTGGTAGCATCAACAAACTTCATCAGTGTACATTTCATCCCATCATCCAAATAATTTATGAAGATATTAAACAGCATTGGGTCCAAGGTCACAAGGGGGACCCCCCTTGTGACAGGCTGCCTGTCTGAAGAGGAGCTATTTATCACCACCTTCTGGGTTCAGCCTGTCAGCCAGTTCCCCACCCACCACACAGACCATTTGTCTAGACCATAACATATTAGTTTTTCTAGGAGGAGGCTGTGTGGAACTGTATCAAAGGCATTGGAGAAATCCAAGTAGGTAACATACACTGCTCATGGCATATCAACCAAGCAGGTTACTTTGTTGTAGAAGACTATCAGGTTTGTCAAGCACTATTTGCCCTTGGTGAATCCATGCTGGCATTTCCCAGTCAAGTGCTTCATTTGACTTGTGATAACCCCCAGGAGGATTCATTCCATAACTTTTCTGGGGTTTAAAGTAAGACTGTCTATAATTTTATGGGTCCTCCTTTAAGCCCTTCTTGTAGAATCATGGAATCATAGAATCCTTCCAGCTGCAAGAGACCTTTAAGATAATAGTCTAAACCTTAACTCAACACTTCCAGTTAACCACTGAACCATGCCCCTAAGCACCATATTTATAGGTCTTTTAAATGTCTCCAAGGAAGGTGACTCCATCACTTCCTTAGGCAGCCTGTTCCAATGCTTGACAATGCTTCTTTCTGGGAGGAAATTTTTCCTAATGTTCAATAGGAACCTCTCCTTGTGCAACTTGAGGCCATTTGACATTTGTACGAGGAAGCAGTCCTTTATTTATTCCAGGAACTTGATGGATGATGTAAGCGACTGTATTGTTCTTCCAACAAATATCTGGGTAGTTGAAGTCACTCATAAAAACAAGGTTCTGTTGATTCAAAGCTTGCTTAAATGATACAAATATAGCTTTGCTGGTCTTATCATCTTGGTTTGGAGGACAGTAGCAGATACCTACTGCAAGATTCCCCTTGGAGATGATCCCTCTAAACTTGACCAAGAGGGATTTGATAGGTCTTCCACAATCCCCAGAGCTGGCTTCTATACATTCAAGTTCTCCTTAATATATAGTGTAACTACTCCATCTCTTCTTCCCTACCTGTCTTTATGAAATAGTCTATAGCCATCTGACATGATCCTCCAGTCATGTGAGTTGTCTTATCATGTTTCAGTTATTCCTATCATATCATAACTTTCTGACTGGGTGTGGAACACTAATTCCTCCTTCAACTAAACATACACTTGAAGTGACTGGTCTTCTCATCTTGGGAGGCAGCTAAGGATCATTTGTTGCTGCTTTGGTTGGCCTGGCTTATTCCCCAGTTGGCTGCAATGGTGTAAGTGTTGACAATTTGCACTCTGTCTTCCAAATCCTTCATTTTAAGGCTCACCTCGACAAGCTGGCTAGACTTTGCCTTTTCTAGACAGGTAGGTCCCACCTCTCTCTAACAGGCTATAGGCATCTAAGAATGTCCATTTGTCATAAAAGCCAAAACCCTCATGACAGCTCCAGCCACGAAGCCAGAAGTTGATCTTCATTATATGTCTATTTCTGGATGCACTCTTTAACTGGTAAAATGGAGGAAAAGATAACTTGAGCACCAATACCTTTTTCTTGCACCCCCTGGGCTTTATAGTCTTCCTTGATTCTGCCTAGGTTCCAGCTTGCAGTGCCATTCCTGCCCACATAAAAGAGTAACAATGGGTAGTAGTTGTGCTTTTGACAAGTTGTGACACTCCCTAGGCAACATCTTGGATCTTAGTTCCCTGAAGGCCCCATACCTCTTGTGACTCCTGTCAGGCCAGCAGATGGGTGGGTTGTTACAGAGAGTCACCCTCTACGAGCACTTGTCACTTCCTGTTGTGTTATCATCTGTGTGCTGGTGGTACAGTTTCTCCTTGCAGACCTTGCTTATGGATGTCTACAGCTGTTAAAGCTTCATATCTGATTTTAATTGTAAAGTTGGTAGGTGGGGCTGAGGCAGAGACCTGCTTTTGTGGGTGACCAATGACCAAGGTGTCTCATTCTCTGTGGTGTTTCTCTGTGGTGTCTGTCACAGCACCATGAAACAAATTATCTATCTCCATCTTAGCCCCTCTAATACTGGACAGCCTTCTAACTGTTTCCTGCAGTTTTCAAATTAATGTATTTAAAACTGAAATTTTTACATCAAATCAGATTTTTATATGGAGGTATAAAACATATAAAAACAATTTAAATCACATCATTCTGAGGGTTTTAGGGGTGGGGGGAAGAGTTTGGTTTTTTTACCACAGTACTGGAATTTGATGCATATAGAAAAAAAGTAGAGCAATATACTTTTAAGCTGACAAATGTATATGTTCAAAGTAATCTTTTATATGACAAATTTTATAGCATAGGCAGATAAAGGGAAAACTCCATGCATAAAGTCTTCAAGATGAAACAGAGGTGTTCAGGAACCTCAGTAAAGTCATCTCTCAAGTTGGAGCTATGACGAAGTGGACAGAATGCACCAGATGGAGAAGCAGCTGGTTTATGTGTAGCAGGAGAAAGGTGTTTTAGTTTTCTGCTTGTTTGAAACTCTTTATAGGGTTTTTGTGTCACTGTGTGTGTGACTAAATATTTAAGAATGCACACTGAATAATAAATGTTTCAGAAGATACACTGACTATTAAAAGACCCTATGCTTTGCTGGTAGAAAACCAGCAAATCAGTTTCAATAGTCTACATGCCCTTAAGTGCTTCCTGTGGATCTGTGTCCAACACATACCTTTATTATTTCTGATATCTCCAAGTGTTCAAACAGCACTAGAAATAGAAAATATTTACAAGGACTGATGTATTTGGCAGCCATTGTTGGGTCAGAGGATATAATCTGAAGAAATGTCCATTTCCTTCCTCACTGGGGACTCTATCCTTAGATTATATATTCTGGTCCTTTATCCCATCTTTTTAAAAACAGGACTTCATCATTATGATATAAAAAGAGTACAACTCATATGGATCACAGCAATGCTGATATATAGGTCTGAACATAGAAACCCATAAAACAGATGTGCCTATATCAGGAAAATGTAGCAATCTCTGCTGTCTTTGCAGTATTTTGCAGCAGGAAGAAAACAGAGAGAGAATTGTTAGCAATAAAGTGGTAAAGGCTGAAGATGTACTTTACTGTTTACATAAATGCAATTGTTATGATCTAATTCTAAGAGGTTGGCAAGACAAAATGTTTCAGAATTGCTGCAATAAATGCCCTGAAGCTTGCAGCTTTGTGTGTGTCACAATAGATCATTAGTGTGAACAGGTACCACTATGTAACAATTAAGGAAATGTGCCAGAAAAGCAGGCATCTGGGTCTGATATTGCCAGGGAATAGACTGTCTGCTTAGTTATATTATACTTAACGTTGCACGACAAAGTTGCTCATGATCTTGCAGATTGGAGGCCATCTGGAGAAGGCCTGCAAGTGAACAGATAATTAATCAAGTTGAGAAATATTTCCACTTAATGGAAGCCATCACCCTTTGCAATGAAATCTAGTTCTATCACAGGTAGGAATAAATATAAATGTACGCTGAAAAGCAAAGGTGGAAATGTGGAGCCAAACACATTTGCTGGGGAACAGAGAACTGAAATCCTGGCAATTGAGCCATCAGCTTCAGCAGACGTGGGCTGCACAGGCAGGCATCATTTGTCATGAAATTATAAACAGTGTTGAGTTTATAAGGTCACCGAGCTCTATGCTTGGAAGCAAGCAGCTGCTTTATTTTAAGAAATTAATGTTTTCTATCTACCTGCCCCTCAGTGACACATTCCCACTTCCTAAGCAGAGGGAGTAGAAATGAACACTGAGACAGCTCTAAAAACAAGATATGTGGTTTCCTGTGAACTGAGAGGGCTGACAGCAACAAAATGATTGTGGTGTACAACAGTGTCCTGGAAAGCCTGTTTGGCTACTGCTTCTGAGGCAGATGATGGTATGGCATGGGGCCCAGCTTTGGCCAGCTAGACAATGATGGCAGAAACCGTTGCTTCCAGAAGAAATCATCAATATCAGCTGCTTCAGTGAGTAGCTGGGCTTTTCTGTTTTTTATTAGTCTCTTCTCTCAGCTACTTCTTCTCTGTTCTAGTCCTCCAACACAGAAGTGACTCAATGGTAGCCAAGTCCTTGTTGCTGTGGCAATAAAATTTGTCTTTGTGCTTCCTGTTCAGAAATCTTTAAACCATTTATGAGTCAGTTAATAAGTACCTTGCAGTGATTAGCACTTAGGTATTTTAATACAATACCTCCTTCAGTCACATGTTCAACGAAGACTTGAGGTGGAGAAATGGGCTGTGCTGTGTTATTGTCACCCACTGTATTTTTCAAGAAAGCAACTAGGGGACAGAAGTATGTTAATAGGCCACAGTGCCTTTGCTGAATATATTGTATCACATAAGTTGGACCAAAAAAGGTTGAAAGAAATTACATATTTGGCAACCCTAAGCCACTTGATGTAAACAGCACCTTTCTATATATACAAAAATATTTATACGTATGCTTTGGCATTTTTTTTTTCTTTTAAAATTTATGAGTAGTTTTTCTGTTAATTAAATTATTTTTTCATTTAAAACTATACTTGGATATCAAAACAAGCAATCTTTGCTTGTGCCAGAGAAATTATTTGTATTTTCATTTGAAAATATTGACATTCTGCATTCGTTCTGGCTAGTGTTATTTTTTTAATTTCAGAATAGTTAATAAACTAGAAAATCAATTCCCTCCCCTAATAGAGGACACGGTGAAGAACACTGAAGGAATAAAAAGAAAGAAGACATCTGTTGGCTTTTAAAAATGTCTTCTAGCTTGAGCTAGAATGCTCTCACAACTGGCACAGAAGTCATGGATGCCATTGATTTTCATGCTTCTTTCAGCTTTTGATGTGACTGTACACAAGCAACTGCAAGAGCAATAAAATGCACAAACTTCACTGAGAGTTGCCTATTTAAGTCTGGTGTTTCAAAAAAACATTTAAGTCTGGTGTTAAAAAAGTTGTCAGTAATGGGGAATAAGGTCTTTAAGGAATCATCTCTTTTTTTTTTTTAAATGTCAATTTTTGGTTAAATATAAAGAAAATGTGCTCTGGGATATGCCCTATTTCACATTGAGTGTGGTAATGGAACATGTGCTTTTCTTATTTATTTTAAGTAGGAAACCCAACAGATCATTTCAGACACAGAAAAATGCCTGTGATTTTTGACATTTTCTGTACCATGCTTCGATGTTTACAATCTTTTCCTGAGGGAATATTTATCTTATAAACCAACACAGAAAATCACAGTCCTCAAAAATCAAAGGAAAGGACATGGATATGAAAAAACTAAAAGCACGGTGGTGTATTTAAAAAAGCAACTAAATGTAAGGCAAGTAAAAAGAGCATTTCATTGCTAATTAAAAAAAAAATTCCTTCCACATTTAAAGGCCAAGTAATGGAATCTCTACTGATGAGGAAATGTGTATGTATGAACAGATGCAAAGAAAGTAATTATGTGGCTTGTTATACTTCAGTCTAATTAGTAATCATGATGACTTCAAGGTATGCATTTAGGAAGAAATATGACTAAAAAATTCCCTGAAGTATGTACTCTGACCAATGTATTATATTAAGGCCAAGTGAAAGGTTTTCTGTGGCGGCCCTTATGTAAATTAGCTGGTGAATACAGAACTGACCTGTACACTGTTCTTCAGTTTTACAAGAATAACTTAAAAAAGAAAGCTTCTGAAATACATATTAACACAGAACAAACAAGTTACAGTGTAAAGCTTCAGTAAAGGAGAAACTATTTTGTAAAAGAGATTATCTTCTGATATGGAAAAAAAAAAAAAACAAAACAAAACCCCAAAAAACCAAAACCCAAACAACAAAAAAAAGCAGGATGTCATTCACTGATCTATACAGAAAGACACATGAGTAAATATAAATGCTGGCATTTTTAATCACTTTCTTTCTTTTATAATGATAACATTTTTTACCTCATTAATTAATCAATATCTGTAGTGCAGTGCTAGCAGAGAAGCAGGAGGAAAAGTGTGTCCGATGCCTATTTTATACTCACTGTACTTTCTCTGCAGGTAGGGAAGACTCTGGCCATCTGAGTTCAGTCATGTTGCAGACCAGAGCAAAATGAATGCAGTTTAGGAGATAATCAAGATTAATGACTAACAATGTAGAAGTGCATGTTTTTTGTGAGTGTTTTGTTTGGTTGCTTGGCACTTTTTCTCCCCATTGCATTTTTAATTGATTTACAACATATTTAATCTGGGGTAGACAAACATTCTCAAAGGACAAAATTAAAATTCAGCATGACTAGGAAGTCCTACATCTTGGATTGGAGAATGAGGCAACCCTTAAGAGATCCTTTCTCTTATTCATTTATGCTTTCATCATCTTTCTAACAGTGCTATTTTATCAGCCATAATACTGCTTCTGACATCTCCTACATAAATACATAGCATCCTTTCCTAAGAAGCAGCCAGCCAGTTGTGAAGTGTGCTATGGAAAGGTCAGAGCAGAATTAAAGTTCTGGTATTTTGCCATTACCTTGGTAGAGAGCCAAAGTGTTTTGGAAAACTACTTCTTTCCACTGGTTGTGGCCTCTGCAGAAGAGGTCTTAATAGGTCTGATTTTCCCAGCAACTCATCCTTTGCATAACCTCTCCAGGGAGTAGTGGACATTATGGTAAAGGACAGATGCATTTGTGGGACAGGTGTGTTGTGCTATGGGGCTCAGGTGCCTAGTTTGTGTCCCAGTGATAACACAAGTGGCAAGTCTTGTAGCATCAGATTTCCTTCATTCCCTAACATCCCTCTTTGGGATGTAAAAGCGCATAAAATCACACCTTGCTTCCAAACAGTGCTTGGAATTTACCTTTAGGATTAGTGATAACTGTGGGTTGACCTAGCAATGTCACCACAAGATTAGTTATGTGCACATGTGAATGGGGGTTTGTGTGTGCACGTGTGTGTGCCTGTGTGTGTGCACACCTGTTTGCGTGTGCATGTGCATGTAGAGATGGAAGGATCTTTCACAGCTTTAGGAATCAGGCAGGCATACAGTAAGGCACCAAATTCCTGCCCAACTTTGGATTCAGTTTGTGTGTGTGTTTACTGCCATGCAACAGTGGGTAGATGATCCTTGTTTCCCTAATAGGGTCAAAGTGATTTTTTTATTATGAAAAATAAAATATTACAGAAAAGGTAAATATAAACAGGAGAGCTTGTTTTTGCACAACGAATTACTTTCTCTTGCTCAGGAATATCTTGATACTGGAAAATGGAAGACTATCTAGGGCCTGCTTAATGAAAAAAATTAATTGCCTGATAATATTTTTCATAGTTGCAGTGGAAGAGTACAAAATGTACCATTTCTGTATTTATCAAACTGCCTCTGACCTGCATATAATAAAACTTGACCACAGTTATGAATACAAAAATAAACAGAAAAGCAGGTGAGTTAAGATACAGGTAAACCCCAATAGATGTCTGATAACCTTTTACTAAATCCATGATCCTTTCCTCTAAGTATCGGGGTTTTAGTTAATGGAGTTATGTGAGAGTGTAGGTATATACCTGTCAGTTTTGTGCTGCACTGTATGATGTATTTGATGTATGCCATGAAGATAAGATGCATTATTCTTTGTAAGAATTCAATACAACAGTATTATGTATTATACTGGATGTATAGTATAGCTGTGGTATATAATGCTGTGTTAAGAGAGCAATAGGAAAATTTCTTATTACAAGCAGCCCTTACTAAATTCTATCACCAGCATGCTTATTATTAACATGTTGGCAAGAGCAATGTATCCAAATAAAAACATAATATGGCCACCATATCAGCATGAAGTAAAATACAGTTTGGATGTTTATAAAGCTTTAAGAAATACTAGATATAAATAAAAGAATGCATCTGAACTTCACAACCAGTGAGGGTCCTCTGTGACCTATCTCAGCTAAATCCATTTCTTTACAATATGTCACTCTAAGTAAAATTTTGCTTATAGAGATACCCTACATGCTTGCAAAATAAGTAGGTGAAAGCATTTCATTCTGGGAATTAATGCTTCTTTTAGTATTTCAAAACCCAAGTTGAGAATATGAGCAAATTCAAGTTGTAGGGGCAGTTGACCCCATAGGAACAGTTAATTTAAAGATAGGGAAGGTTAATAAAACATCAAAGGCATTTTTAATCATTCCACAACACTGACTAGATGCTTCTACAGCCTATGTATTACATCATGTACTACTGAGGCACTCCTGAGCAGGCAGTAACTCTCAGGATATAGTCTTCCTGTCTGCAAAATTTCACATCTCACAACTGATTCTCACGACTACTGATGATACCTGGTCTCTACAAAAGTTCATGAGTGTTTAGGTGTGTTGTGGATTTACAGTTCTCTCTGCAAGACTTCTGTTAGTTGAGAGAAGACATCCAGATTTTCTAAGAGACTTTAACCACAATTATCCTTTACTTTTAATAGCACAGAAGATAGTTGTAGCCAAAATAATAAACATATCATTCTGTATGGTTTTATCTGTCGGGAAACTGGTCAGCTTTTAGGAAGTGAGTCAAAGTCCTTTAGGAGTCTTTTGTGTCTAGTACACCATTTCTCCCATAAATCATAGAACCAGAGATTCTCATCTATGCATTGATTACTGCTTTATTTTTCTGTCCAAACACCCACAGAGTAAAAGACACTTTATTTTATAACTCTTACATATACCATTGTCTTATGTTCCTCTAGTCAGGCATTTCAGGTAGTTAAGTTCCTTCCTCATATGCTGGCTACCAGCCCACAGGGTGGAATAAGATTGATTTATCTACAGAACTGCACAATTAAATCTATTCAAATGTCATTGAGCCCAGGTAGTTCACCCTTCCAACCTAGACCTTGTAGTATGCCTCACATTAGTCTATTGACTGCCTTTTCTTCAATCCCAGAGAGTATGTCTGAACAGAAGTTAATCCCTTGAAGTCAGTTAAGCAACGAAGATCACACACTTACACTAAGTGACACTTAATATTTCATAAAAATACTGCAAAAAAAAATCCCCTATGGTCTCCAATAGCTGACATTTGTTGGAATAATTTATGGCTAGGCTTCTAAAGTTATTCAGTGGGGAGAGGTCTGCCCACATGAGATTTTAAACATATTTTGTCTAATTTGGACATCTTTACACATTCCTCAGAGGCTTGAGGTTTGATGTGAGGCCATCACTTCTGCAGGATTTGGGAGTCCAGTGGTAAGTAATGAGTTATTACAGTATATTCAGCAGTGAGAAGTGCAATGTTAGGCTTACTGTTTTCATCATGCTTATATTAGCTGTATTTTAAAGAACTGTGAGCTAATTTACATTTCCAGATCTTTCTGGGATTGTGTTTTCTATGAAGTTCCACCTGGCTTTTAAGTCTTAATACTCCTTCTCTCCCCACACATCCCTTTTCCCAGTGCTCATTTTATCTCCTGACAAGACAGATCGGACATCCAGCTTTCTGTGACAGGAGGGTTAATAAATGTTAATGGCTTCTCTCAAAATGCTGTACAGGCTCTGAGAAGAGTAGCCTGGTGGATGTAGGCTTACAAGGAGTCGGGTGATCATATGAACCCTCTGCCTTCATCAGCCTCTCTTGTAGAAGGGTGTAGAAGGAGTAAACTGCGTGACACCATATGAGTGATGTAAAATCACAAATAGTCAGGACATCAGACATATGTTCCCACTATAGAAATGTGGAATTTTGTTTCAGAGGTAATTCAAAATGCTGAGTAGGACCTACTGAATGAACAGATCACTTATTGTAGCACCTGAACACTATGAGGTTGCCTGCTAAAGCAAATCCACACCCCTATTTAATTTTATTTGAAATTTTGGGAAGCAGTAGCAATATGTGATTCTGGAGTGTATTCTGGGAATCACAAAAATGAATACACATATCCAATGTTTTAATCTTTGAAAGGAAACCTGACTTCATTAAAATTAATAGTAAAATTTCTATTGGCATTGATGATGCCAGCTTTTTCATTTTCTTGTCTTTCAATTTTTAGCAGAAGTAGTGTTTAGATGTATTTAATGTCTTGTTGCATAATATGCTGCCTGCATAGAAAAAGCTCCATTTTTAATTTTAAAACCTGTCTGTAAGGACATCAAAAGCACACATGAATCAAAGTAGGAGGTATTTTTCTGGACATTTTTCTCCCCATTGACTTTGGGCACACTGTGGAAAGTGGCAGTGATAAATAAAAAGAGGGTTTGACTTAAGCTACATCTGACTTTGATTTTGTACTATCTAAATGTGAGACATCAAATGTTTGCTGAGTCAAATCAGCTTTGTTCCATACTAGGAGCAAAATTAAAGTAAATAAGGTTAAATAATTCTGTCTATTTGTATGAAGAAAGTTAAAAAAGTTGAATAGTAGGAGAAATGATTTATTATTTTCAAGTTTTTATTTAATGAAAGAGTTATAGCACAAGAGAAATATTGAATTTGGAACACCTACTAGCCTGTGCTATGGAACCAAATAAGACCAGTGGCAAAGTTTAGCTCTAGATTTTCTGATGCAATTATATCTGAAAATCCAAATTTTTGTTTTCTTCTCATCTGCTTTCTTCCTTTCACAGCGGTCAAGCTGTTTTATCTCATCTTCAGTAGATTTTGGAGAAAATCCACGACTACCCACAGGTTATTCTGAATTCAAGAGAACAACTTCTTTTCCTCCCAAAGAAGCAACATTTTCTAAACCTGAAATTTATTGCTTCATTATTTAGGACTCAAGAACTTTAAATGTGAAATTCTGAAAAGATAAAGACAGGAAGAAATAGTGTGTTACACTAATTAATGTGATTTCAAAAAGAGAAACTAGAACCAATGTTTAGGAGAACTGTCTAGGACTTCCAGCCCTGGCAGAAATCCTCTTCTTGAGTTTATAGCTGGAACAAGTGTAACTAATTCTACATGAATTTGAAAGAAAAGGAGGAAGAAACTAATATTTTAACTCCTCTATACCAAGCTCCATGAGGGTAAAGTCTCTTGAAATTTGTGAGAAAAAAAGAAGCACCATATAGATAAAAATTCACCAGCTCGGAGACTATCCTCTATTAATAATTATGTGGCAGCTTTTGTCCTCATACATTAAATAAAGAAATAAAGAAGCAATTCCAGTGAAAGGAGAGGGTATAAGATTGAAGGGAAAACAAGCAGAAGTAAAGATAATAAGAAAAAAAACCCTGTATAATTTTCTGACATACCAAGCAACAGTACTGGCATATTGTCAAATAGTAGGATTACATGGAATATAAATATGAATATGCTACAAATATGAAGTTAGGCTTTTTTTTGCTGCTAATTCTTGTTGCTTTTAGTTCAAGACTGGAATTTATAAGCATGAAAACTCCATAACTCAATGTAAGAAAGAGTTTCCTACAAAACAGTGTGCTTATCATGCAGTACACTGACGGTCTAGCTCTGTGTCTTGCTTGGTTGGTTCACAAATCAGCCGATATGAACCAAAAGGATGTGGCAGCTAGTGTAATTTATAGAGAATACTTTTATTTCAAGAAAAGTAGAGGCAGAGGCAATATGCAATGCATACTACCTAGCCACTCTGCAAAACTTTTCATGAGCAGACATAAGTTTGAGTACACTAGATCTATAATCACCAACACATAATGTAATCACTTTTCAGGTCTTCTTTCAACACTTGGTATTTAGTCTGTGTATTGGGTCTGACTGATCTGGAATTAATTTTCCCCATAGCAGTCCTCTCAGTGCTGTGCTTTGCACTGAGAGCTGGAAAGGTGCTGGTAACATACCCATATTGTAGCTACTTCTGGGCAGGGCTTGCACAGCACCAAGGCTGCTTTTTCAACATTCCCCCTGCAGTGGGATGGGGTGGACAAAATCTTGGGATGGGACTCAACTGGGACAGCTGACCCAAACTGACCAAAGGGATATTCCATACCACATGATGCCACCTGAGCTATACAAACTAGGAAAAGGAGAAGGAGGAGGGGTCATTGGCTTGTCATCTGGAGCAACCGCTACACATTTGGAGCCCTGCTTCCCAAAAAGGGCCAGACATCACCTGCTGATGGCAAGTAGAGATGAAAACTTCGTTTTCTTTTGCTTCTGTGCATGACATTGCTCTGCTTCTTCATTAAACTTCTTTTGTCTTAGCCCATGAGTTTCATCTTACTTTCTTCCCCCTGTTCCAGCTGAGGGGAGGGGGGCGAAGTTATAGAGCAGCTCAGTAGACACCTCACAACCAGCCAAGGTCAAACCACCAATGTGTTGGAACAAAAGACAGTGTCACCCTGAAGCCCTAGCAGCGTGCAACACCATTGCCCAAGTATGGATTGTTTGCTGTTCTGGTCAAGCCTCTTGGTGGGAGCTTTTGAGAGGCTTCACCTCTCACTTTTTCTTACATTTCAGACAGCTTCTGACATTGTTGGTGCACTGAATACACTTTCATGGATAAATGTCCCAGGAGCTTGAACAGATATCTGGATCTACTCACACTCATTCTCTGATTTGAGCAACAAACTCACATATACTATATGCACTGTCAAGTTGCCTGTCTGAGGAAAGGCTAAGTGCAGATCCTAGGCTGTCCTGAGCCCAGGATCTCTGTCCCCACTGTGTGGGGACACAGTGCCACATGAGACAGACTGAGTGCAACACACAGGACACAAATGTGGACAACAAATTTTCCTATTTACAGAGGCCCAGGCCATGAGCTGATGCAAGTCAGTGTTGCTCCATTAACTTCAGTGGAGCTCTGCAGATTTATGGATTGGGAGTTCAATTTTAAATCCTGAAGACTAAAATATGGGATAGGAAGAGGTCCAACAGTTGGGTTGTTGGACCTCCAACTACTCTTCCAAAGGTAAATGAAACATAGTCAAAGGAATCTTATGGTAGCAAGCCCAGAAAAAGAGAATCCTCTTTCTGAGAAACAGTTGATTTAGAGAAAACACTGTACCTGACTTGAGTTCAAATCTTTGTCTTTATTCCAAATCTTTCAATTCAAAGCTGAGTCAGGTTAACAGAGACATATGAGGTACAAGCTAGAAGTTATGGTGTTAGATTCATTTGAATGCACATAATACATCTGCTAGTTGAATTATGCTTCAGATACTTTAAGTAAATTTGATTAAGCTGCCTAATGACATTCTACTGTTTTGTATAAGTCTAATTTTGTTTCAGAGCGAATAGGAGAAGAGCAGAGAACTGAGACACTGTCTCTCATCTTGGCTGTATTACAAATAAGTTACAACTGCAACATGCAACCACACAGCTGATTTACAATTATACAAGCAAGCACTTCAGCTAACTGTATAATGCTACCTAAATTACTGAGGTACAGTGACATTAATTTATTATGCTCACAGATACAAGTAGCAAAAAAAAAAGTAAAAATGTATAATTTTTGTGTACAACTGGACATAGAGCTGAAAGAGACAGTAATTTTTAATTAGTATCAAACTGAGATGAGTTATCTCTTCTGGCCATTACAAATTAAACACTCTTAAACACTTATCAGTCATTATTTTTCTTTCTGGACACTTCAAAGCTGGTAGCCTAGAGAGGTGCTTTAAATGTAATTATTATTACTTAGTGGAACTCAAACATCTACTAATCTTATTTTTTTTTTAAACCAAAAATAATGTTTCATTGTGCTTTCTGCTGTTGTGTGTATCTCTGCTCATGCTTTCAGACAATCATTTCTTAACCACCAGCATACTTTGCTCTGTCCTACTGGTCTTCACCCATGACAACAGCAACAGTCCCTGTCCAAACAACATATAGCTTTAAGAAAATTGTAATAATGCCCCAAACACTGTGCATCTGTTTGTCACATACAGTCTTTCTTAAGGAAAATAATAGTACCTTTTTTCCTATAATTTTGTTGTGAGGCAAGAAAAAAATAACAGTGTATTATCCTTACAAAAAACTATGTATCTTGTAAAATAAATGTTGGGAATGGAAAATGCTAGCAATACCAGAAAAATAATATAAAACTAAAATCTGCTGACTACTGTGAAGCCTCCTGTGGCATACAACCTGAATGTTGTCTTTTAAGTTTTTTACATTTATCTTTTTCTTCTGATCTACAAACAAACATTTTTTTTAATATTCTCATGCAGATCACCCCACTAGGAAACGTCCTGTGTCCTGATTGGGAAGAAATAATTGTTAACTGCACAGAATAGATTAACTCTTCCATTGCAACTGTTCTAATTAAAAGTGATCAGGTAATGAATTAGATGCAGAAGCAAACAAGCTGTTGAGAATTCAAATGAGCTGTTTTCTCAACTGGATTTGATGTCATCAACAGATGAATGAAAATGTGTTATCCCAAACCAGATGTATAGGCATAGAGCCTTCAGAATATAAAAAAATGTGAGGGGTAGTTACTTAGTGGTTCAAGGCATCTGTGTTCTTTCTTAAGACAGAAGGTTTGCAGTTGTCTGTATAGGTGGATGGTGCTGGCTTAGGGGTTATGAGTCTATGGAGGGAAGAAAGAGAAGAAATAAAGGGGTATGTTGACTAAGAATATCTTCTATTTGTCCCTTTTTGCCAGGTTTCCTATAAATCTCTGTCAGATGGTGAAGCTTGACTTACCAGAATATAACTTAATTGCATCTAGCAATATAAACAGGATTTATCCTACCATAGAGGTAAACTGCATCCTACCTTCCCTTAGGATTCAATAG
The DNA here is from genome assembly GCA_024611175.1 of Megaceryle torquata. NCBI lineage: Eukaryota > Metazoa > Chordata > Aves > Coraciiformes > Cerylidae > Megaceryle > Megaceryle torquata. The sequence continues at coordinate 93,101 of JANIJG010007130.1, forward strand.
CACTTAACTGTTGCCAAGTTACACTGTTTGTATGTAACGGGGTTTTTGATGGCTAAGGGGAAGGAAAGGATAAAGTGAATGTAACAGATCATTCTCCTATGGCATGTCACTCTCATATGTAGGCTGGTTGTTTTTAGTAAAAACAATGTGCTTGTATCAGTGGGATCACTCAAAGAATAAGTTGCTTAGAGAACGGGATCAGCATCTGACTCTGTTCTAACATAACCCACAAAGAAACGGTTGTCATGAAATGAACAGATGTGCTTTAGAAAACTGAAGCTAAATTCTGGTCAGGCTTATGCAGTGTTGTTAGTTTCAGTGAGCTGTATGGGAATGAGTGAGTGAAAATTAACTTCTTTATTTTTTTATTTTTTCCTGCAAACAGTTCAGATACTTGGGTGGAATCCTGGCTAAGTTTAGCTCTGGCTTAAATTCCATACAATTCTGTTATGTAAAGCAGAAAAATGTTCAGCCGTTTGTTAGGAAATAGCTGCACATGAACACCCCCATCTGTTACTACTGTACCCTAAATACAACTATGTTGTGTTGATGTTTTAATTCATGTGTACTTCTGTAATGTGCAACAGCAATCTCCTCCAAATTGTTACTATAATTAATGAGAAGACTGCTATTGGTTTAGGTTTGAATCAGGAAGCTGCTATTTGAATGATAGTACTGACTGATTTGGAGACAGTAATATCATCGGATGTTGTGAATGAGGAACATACCCAGCTGGAGAAGCTTTGAAGCAGTCTGAGCAGGGAAGTGAACTGCTGTAGTATAATTAGTGTGGAAAATAAAGACAGTCTGAGTCAAAGTCATTATTACACTCAATAATGTCTCTTGTATTTTTATTATGTATTGTTGAACCCTAGAGGAAAAGCAAAGACAAGTATTCCTTGAATGACAGATGCTACTGCCATTCTTGATATAAAGCCTCTATAGACTTTTGTAGGCATTTCTACTTACAAGAGATGACAGGTCAAGGAATTGCTTTCTGTGGTCTGTGCATAATGATAGGCAATGGAAGAGTTAACACCAGAAACCTCTTACAGTGGAGGTAGTGCTGATTCAGCTACATCAATTCTGGATTATCAATAAACAACTTAATGGTGTTGAAATCACACATGATGTTTTGCTTTTGACTCTCCCACAAAGCAGTAGGGACCACCCAGCTCAGTATTTCAGTTGTGTTGAATGTATGCATATTTGAAAGAAGTAATGAAATAATTTAACACAATAATGCATTTCAGAGCACATGCTTCTGTGATAATGACACTTGATAACTATGTAATAGGATGAGCAGTAGATCGTATAAATGAGTGCTTTCAGCAGTATACAAGGTTAAGAAGAGGTAAGTCTGAAATGTTTCCCTGTAAAACTCTGAAAATAGCCATAACTTTTGGTGCTGTATATTTAAACAGGCTGGGATGAATAGAAGCTGATAGAGACTGAGGAGGTCACACAATAGAAGATGAAGCAAAAAGCACAACTTATTTACCAAAAGAACTTCACTGGATTAAAATCATTGATAGATAGTATATGGTTAATAAATTAACGGTCAAAACAAAGGCATAAATCATACTTTCCACTTAGCATACAATTCATGTGTATATTTTAAGTATCTCCCATTAATAAAAGCCAATATCTTTCAGTGTTGGAACCGTAATAAAAATGAAAAAAAAAAAAAAAAAACACAAAAAAAACCCCAAAAAACCCAAACCAACAATGGAATGTGACATTGCAAAAGGAGTACTGTATGAGAAACAGTAACAAATTAAAGCACCAGTAGAAAATTAAAAAGTGGTAAAAGCATTGGACAATTAGGGGTTTTATTTGGACTGCAAATGTGAAAATGAGAATAGGACTAGAGAAAAAATATATAAGTGTTCAGACTGTAAATTCATGAGAACAAGATCTATAACCTTTGAAAATCTTATAGAAAAGAGAGGGAGACATTTTCCTTAAGGTGATTCAGAACTACAGTAAGAAGCTTCTCTTCTCATTTAGAGAGGGTGTTGCTATTGCAGCAATGAGGAGGAACCAGCATTGGAATTTGCCTTGGACAATATTAAGAGCTACACATCATTCTGTGCTAGAGGACTGAATGAGATTCTGAGATGGAAGGAGGATCTTATTTATATCAGCAATGTCATAATAGTGTAGTTGTAGCTGCTACGGGCTGAGACTATAAGTTAGCCTACCAGCTTCTCTCCCCTTGCTACAGCTATATCAGATTTGTCTCAGAAATGTACTACTTTTCCTGACAAACTTTGTGTGCTCTAGATCAGCCATGCAGCGATTCCCTCATATTTGCAAACACTAGCTGTATTTAGTCTTGCAAGAAAGACTTATTTCCTGCTACTCTTGGGTAGTTACATACGTCTCAACTTTTGCAATGAATTATGTGCTTACTGTAACATTTCTTTTCATATCCTCCTTCTGAATCAGTTTGTACTTTAATGGCCACACAGACTGCTCTTTATATACATCTTCCATCTCAAGGAGTCTGTGGGGGGGCTTTGTAGTTCCACATCTGTTTTTACACATTCTTCTCTTTCATACCAAAGGAACATATGCATAAAAAAAAATTATATATACAAAAATTCCTTTATGGTTTTTTTTTCCCCCCTTTCTCTCTAACCCTTCCCCCTTTTACCATCCAGATGATCCAACTGTGCCAATAGTGACATTCTGACACATACATTTCATGAATTCATCCTCTGGTCTTGCTGGACACACACATAACTCTCCATTAAACAGAGTATGTCTAAAATCCAAGCACTGCCATGCTTGGTTGCTTTGGATTTATCTAGAAAGGACTTAATGTCATCATATAAATCAAGGCAATGTAAGGGAAAAAAAACCAGCAGAAACCCTGATAGCCTCTTTTTGTCATTTCTGCTATATTACAATGTGCTTTCCATAAGCATAGTCTTTTCAGTTTTATGCTAAGTATTTATTAATACAATTTTTCCTGCTTCTTGCTTCTTCAGAGGGCAGTTAATCATGTATTTGTGTCTATTTATCCATATAATAGCTAGGAATGTTCCTTGATGATGAAAAGTTCTTGAATTGGTAAAGGAAAAGCAAAACCCATGAATCTTGACTGAAAAGCAGGTGTAGGAAAAATGGTAATATAAGTCATTTTAGTCTTGGATAATGGAGAGAAAAGTGTTTAGAAGAAAAGGAAACAAAGCTTTTTTTCCATATTGATATGAAAAGGTAAATGGATAGGTGAATATAAACTGTATATCACCCCCTATCTTTACTTGACATGATACTTTAGTCAAAACAGAGCTGTTATGTATGTAATTTCAGTAGTGGAATCTGAAAGAATGAAAGTGAAGGATTGAAATGCAACTTAAAGAAACTGCATGCATCTTTCTCTATGGTATTCTTATATTAATAGACTTCCACTGACTTAAACAGCTTTTGTGAGAAATTGTGTGCCAACTAGAAAAAAGAAGAACCAGAATTACAATTTCTTATAGACAGCATTTCCCATTCTTGTTTATAGGAATGGTGGTAAAACAGTTTTGTCACTTTCATTAAAGAACAAGAAGTGGTAACAATTTTTTACTAGTATTAAATTTTGCAGCTCTCAAAATCATGATCCCCATTTTACATGGCCCCTTCAATGAGAATAATATAAATTGCCTTTTTGCTATCAAACTCACCTGTTTTCTTTGAATCTAGATTTTAACAGTATGTTGAAAAATCAGTGAAGAAGTGTATTTTGCTCCATAGTTATCTTTCTATCAGTAAGATTTGGGGCCAACCATTTTTATTTTTCAAGTGATATTGGTACAATTTACCTTTTTTATTGAAGTATTGCTGCCTAGGATTTCTGTGAGCAAACTGTTATTGTTAGAATCATAGAATGTTTTGGGTTGGAAGGGATCTTTACACCATCTAGTCCAACACCCCTGCAGTGAGCAGTGACATCCGTAACTAGATTAGGTTGCTCAGAGCCCCATCCAACCTGGCCTTGAATGTTTCTTGGGATGGGGTTTCTACCACTTCCCTAGCAACCTGTTCCAGTGTTTCACCACCCTCATTGTAAAAAATGTCTTCCTTATATTCAGTCTAAATCTACCCTGCTTTAGTTTAAAACCATTACCCCTTGCCCTGTCAAAACAGGCCCTGCTAAAAAAAACTGTTCCCATCTTTCTTATAGGCCCCCTTTAACTACTGAAAGGCCTCTATAAGGTCTCCACAGAGCCTTCATTTCTCCAGGTTGACCAACCGCCAACTCTCTCAGCCTTTCTTCATAGGAGATATTTCATCCCTAACTGATGTTCACCTAACTTAATCTAGGGAAATCCAAGTCCTATATAAGCATAAGGAGGACAGTGTAAGTAGTCAGCTATTTCCAGAGGAAACTGTTATTTTATGTAAATTTATTAGCTACATTTATAATTATTTCTTCATCTTCTTTAGAGTCCCACTCTCCCTACACTGCCTGTAGAAATGATTCAAGCCTGTTAGAAGCAGAATTAATTCCATGGTCAAGAGTAGTTTCTCCACTGATTTCTGACAGTTTTGATTCAGTCCCTAGATTTGATCTGGCAACAGTTTATATGAGTTTCTTAAAGCTATCCACTGTGCACATCTACAGGTTTAAAAATAGAGAAAATGTTATTATGATATTTGGTACAGGAGTTTATGTCTGCAGGGAGAAAATATAGGAAGAATTTTCAATTTTGGAGAGTAATTTTTAGTCTATTGATTATATAACCTAGGCCATGTAGAAGATTTATCTTGGGATTTATGTACCCTTCCACTCAAAGTGTTTACAAATATCGACACCTTTTATATTGAACAGCATCTTCAAACAAGCAATTATTGATTTTATTTAAGAAAAAGTACATGTTAAGACCAATAACTTAAGCGCAGTGAAGGAACTAAAAAGTGGTGATGATCTGAAATTCATATGAAAAGAATGAAGAGAAAAATACAGTCTCGGGGAAAAAAAAAAAAAGCCCAAACCAACAGTCACACAAAAGAGAAGCCTCCTCTCTATCATCATTAGGAATGAATACTACACAGGACGGAGCACAGTAGTATGACACAGAGAGTCCACAGCACCCACAGCCAGTTTAAATGACTTACAAACAGCAGGGCTGGTAACTGTGCCTGAGATTGTACCCTCAGAAAATTTGCTGATGATACAAAACTAGGAGGAGTGGCTGGCACACCAGAAGGCTGTACTGCCATTCAGTGAGACTTGGACAGACTGGAGAGTCGGGCAGAGGGGAACCTAATGAAGTACAACAAAGGCAAGACCTGCAGCTGGGGAGGAATAACTCCATGCACCAGTACAGTTTGGGGGTCTGACCTGCTGGAAAGCAGCTCTGCAGAGAAAGACCTGGGAGTCCTGCTGGTCAACAGGTTAACAATGATCAAGCAATGTGCTCTTGTGGACAAGAAAGCTGATGGTATCTTGGGGTGCATTAACAGAAGTGTAACCAGCAGGTTAAGGAGGTTTTCCTTCCCCTTAATTCTGCTCCGGTGAGTCCACATCTGGAGTATTTTGTCCATTTCTGATCTCTCCAGTTCAAGAGAGACAGGAACTACTGGAAAGAATCCAAAGATGATTAGGGAACTGGAGCATCTGTCTTATGAGGAAAGGTTGGGAGACCTGGGTCTGTTTAGCCTGGAGAAGACTGAGAGTGGATCTTATCAACTTTTACAAATATCTGAAATGCAGGTGTCAAGAGGATGGAGCTAGTCTCCAGTGATGCCCCATGACAGGACAAGGGGCAATGGACATAAGCTGGAACACAGGAAGTTCCACCTCAACATCAGGAAAAACTTAGTTACTATGAAGGTGACAAAGCACTGGAACAGACTGCCCAGAGAGGCTGTAGAGTCTCCTTTTCTGGAGACTTCCAAAATCTGCTTGGTTATGTTTCTGTGCAACCTGCTCTAGGTGAACCTGTTTTAGCAGGAAAGTTGGACTAGATGATCTCTAGACTAGTCTCTTCCAACCTCTACCATTCTGTGATAAGGATCATCCCGGATAGATACAAGATGTGAGGTAGGAGACAGTATGGCCTAAGTGTCACAGAGGCTGCACACTGAACCTATTTCCACAAATTAGCATGCTATTTATTGTGCATCCCTTGAATCATGATAACTTACCCTCCATCTATTTATAGCTTACAGCAAGTTTGAGTTAAACAAATATCCTAGCTTAGATCTAAATTGATATTAAGTACCTGTTTTTGGTTTTGTTTTTATTTTTTTTTTTTTTGTTGTTTTTGTTTTTTTTTCCCCATGGAATCTTGTCTGTATATCCAAGTATCTTCATGTTAAAGCCAAAACTAAAATTTCTGTTCTTTGATGAAATCATATTCATGTTCGTATTCATTAGATACACCACTAAAGGATATAGAAGAATAAATATCAAATGGGTGAATGTCATGTATTTATGGTGTTAAATCTATTTCTTATGCTCAGAAAATGTGTTCCTCTGCTTAAGGGAAGTATTGCAATCAGAGGTTCTGATTTACTTGCAAAATAATATTTATGCATTCTTAAGGCTGATATACTATTTCCTCAAAGCTTGAAAAACCTTTTCCATTGGGAAATTACAACTGTTGGGACTGGGCTGGAAAACAGCCATGTGAAAAGGGATTTTGTCAGGGGAGGTCATAACACCCTACCAAACTCCAGTAGTAAGTTGGTCTTTTTGCAGGTGATATAATGCCTAGCTGTTCCAAATAGCAGTTAAGAGTCAACTCTACATAGAACAGTTCATAAAAGGTAGCCTGAAGTTTGTACTTTGTCCTTTTAAGCTAACTAACTGAACTTTGAATGGTAATTCATGATGTGGCCAGCTGATATCAGCAAGAATGTAATGTCTGGTATCCATATACTCACAGTCTAAAATCTGTTTTTTATGTTGATGTGCCAGGTAGTTAAAAGGGACATAACAGAGAAAAAATAGCCAGCAATTATGACTCAGAAATGCCAGATGAGTTTTCACATTGGAAATACCAATGTCTGAGGTATTATGTGTCGTAGCTATTCAAAATAAATTCCAAGTACAAATCTGCTTTTGAATTAGAAAAGGTGGAGCATCATTCAATAGGTCTGTAAGCGTCTACTTTAACTTTGCTTTATCTTGGAAATAAGAAGAAACTTTTTCTGACAGTGAGCAAAGCTGGAACTCAGTTCTTGCTCTAAGTTTCTACTAAAGGACAATTCTCTACAGGGATTTTATAAATTAGCTATCAATGGGACAATTTTATTTCCACCCTTCTCACTGCAGTATTCCTGAAAACACTCTGGATCAATCACTTAAAAAACACAATAGCATAAAGAATGATAATTTAATATTATAAGCTGCTGATTAATAAACATCTGTTCAAAAGAAGTTTAACAAATGAGCCTAACAAATTCACTAATATTCTCACGGAATCTGTTGATCTGTGAGTTTCAGAGGTGAGGTGATCCAAGCAACACTGGCAGAGAGCCAGTTGCCTAACGAGGGTGAAGACATTAAAAGGACAAAAGACTGGTTGAAGTGACGGACTTAGCGAAACAGAAGCTGCACTCAAGTTTTTGCAAACATGCAAGTGGAAGGCAGTGGAGAATCAGGCCTTCCATCTTAACATGTATAAATATTGTCTCATCCGGTGCTCACAGGAATTTTGGAGAGTCCTTTGAACTGGTTAAACAAATACCCTGTACTTCATTCTTTGGAAGACAGGCATTTATGGCTTTCATTGAAATCAAGAGAAGTTTTACACTAGCTTTCAGCATAAAACCCAGGAAGAACGTTGGGCTGTAAACAGCCTACGGTGCTTGTTCCACCATGTCATGACATAACGTTTGTCATAACCTTCCCTTTAAACTGGCATTGCTGTTCCAGAGCTTTGTGATTTCCCAAGTAACCTGCAGAACTATGCAAAGAGGACCGTGCATTCTTGCAAGGCACTTAACAACTGTTTCATTTCTTAAGACTTATGAATGAAGGCATCACTGAAACCAGCTGTGCCATGAAGACATTTAAGCTAGATATTATTGCTGTGATGTTTGTGCTTAAAACACGGAAATTACTGTTTGTAGAGGTAAAAAATACAGGCTACATTTGGTTTAGTATCACTTTAATTCATCTTACCACTTGCTTAGTATTTTTTACAGTATCACCATTATTCTTAGTGATGCATTCATTTATTTATTAACCTTGATCTATTTGTTAGAAATATTATTTATATACATTTTTTTAAATATATATATACATACATATATGTGTCCTGAAAATTTTACACTGAATTTAAAGACAATAGTAGGAATAATAATGTTTCCAGGACACCTGT
>JANIJG010007130.1:101530-116226 GCA_024611175.1 Megaceryle torquata
TCTTTCATTTTTTCTATTTTTCCTTTTGTCTTTTTTTTTCCGCCTCTTCCCACCCCCCCCCCCACCGCCCCCCCCCGGAACTTGACTTTGCATTTTGATGGCTGGTTTTGGTCTATTTTTCCTTCTTACAGAATAGGTTTTGTAATGGAAAAAGCCTCGTTCAATGTTGTGGGGCTCAACAATGATGTCACTCCCAAGCTACTGTTATCACCTGTTGCTGAGCTGGTCTGAGTGTGGACAGGATATAGTTTCTATCCCATTCTGCTTGACTAGTCTTTAGTTAGTTCTATGTAATTAAGAAACAAATGTAAGGTAATGAAAACTTACTAGTTTATAAATTTTCATGAACTTCATGGTATTTGATCCCTTACATGATGTAGAATGGTGGTGAACCTGTGCTCGTGTGTATTACAACAGTAGTAGCAATCTATGTTATGTATGTAGGATTTAAAATGTTTTTGCTTTAGTGCTTAATTTTTAATAATGCTAAATGTGACTTGTATACAATCTGAAGCTGCTTTGCAGATGTTTCCTCAATCTCCTGATCAAACATTCCCAGCTTAGTTAGCTAGAATTTTAATTTGCATGAGGTCTCTGACTTGATCACGGATAAGCACGTTGCTGTCTCTAACGCTTGCAGTTTGAGTTGCCCGGCCCTTGTGACCTGTGAGTTACAGCTGCTTCAACAAAGTACACATTAGCTATCCTTTCACAAAACACTGGACACAAGACAGTTTGAAGGCTTAGTTTCTACCTGCTGGGAGGTAGATGAATAAAACCTTGCCTTGTATAGGATTTTATGACAAAATAACTATTAAAAAACATAACTGTGTCAGTGAAGAGAGAGGATGGCGCCTGTGGCCTAGAGACCTGCCATGGTTATTAAGAGGGTGTAGCTGTGGAATGCCTCCCTGTCCCATGACAGGAGCTGAGGACAGGGCTGCTTTTAAGGAATGTGGGGTTACAGCCTCTGTTACATCAGCATCCACTCTGCAGGAGTTCTGTTTGTGCAATTATCCACTGAAAAGTGTGGTAATCGTGCAGTGAGCTGTCATTTAACAAGAATAACACAGGACATTTTTTAATTGTGAAATAAACTAGTGTAAAATTAAAAATAAATCAGGAGAAAGCTTAGATTCTGACATTTGAGTTTTATTTCTGTCATAGAGTTACATTCCTAGCTGAATATAATTGTAAGGACATAGAAACGTGAAGAGGTGATTTTGTATGTGTTTTGAGATCCACAGGTTTTCCAAAAGCAAGAGGTGAAGTTGTAAAATGAGATGACCTGAAAATAACTAGTGTAGGTTTTTGCCATTGTTCTTCTGACTAGATGCTCAGAATTTTCATAGTGAGACTGGGTGATACTTTCTTTTAAATGCTTTGTTTTACAATATATAAATTATATCAAATTCAGAGAAGACCCAGAAATCATCAGACTAATGATGTGTTTACCCATTCATAGAAAATACCCAAGTCCAAAACCATAGGATAATGCTATATACCTTTCTTACTACATGATTAAAAGATCCCCTGGAAAATGCATCTTACCTCCCCTCCCCCCTAAAAAGAATAAGAAGGATGGGATTGGGAGAAAACTGGTTGCAGAATATTTGAGGAAAAAAAGAAAAGTTCTGTTTTGATGTTCTATATCTAATGATGGTGAATATATATCTATTGTAAAGGCTTTTTTTCAATCTTGCATACTGTGTAGTATATTTGAGACTGATCAGAGGGTATAACTGACATCATATTATGCATCAAAAATAAATAATTTTTTTTCAATAATTAGGAAGATGGGTAACTTCATGATAAGTGTTCTGGGCAGAGAGAAAGAAGAATCTAGACTTACACAGAATGATACTGATAAATTCATAGCATAAAAATAGGACATACAGCATTGCTAGAGAGTGTAAAACTGCCTACTCCTCTATAAGTGGCTTACTGCTGCATATACTTTTATTATATTAAGGTAGAGATATTTATTTACAAATGGGAAAGATTACTTCTTGCATAACTGCACCATCTGAAAATCCACCACTCTGGGTGGTAAAGCAGGCAGCAGCCAGCACAGAATGTTTTCCATTTCAATAAGCTAAGCCAAATTTTAGTGTGGATGGAGAGCACGTTTTCAGAAGTGTAATGATTTTTCTGTTCCTGTGACCTGTGTGCCTGTAGGGAAATCTTCCAGGAATGCCCCATGTGCCTACTGTGAAGCTGTATTATACCACCTTTGTGATTTGGGTGGTGTCTTTGAAGCGGTGATGGCTTGAGGAGGGAGATGTAATGTTTTAGCTAGATCAGATGCTCCAATAGAATGAAGTAAAGCAGTATGAAATTTAAGTCTTCTGTAATTAGTATTTTAATATCTATGTGACTTCTGGCTTTGTTTTATCCGGATAGAAAAGTTTTTTCTAAACCGTGAAAAACAGCATGGTCCTAGTTGCAGTTGTATTTGATTTTATTTATCAACATAGATTTTTTTCACTGATGCAAGTAGTGGAGAGGGTAGGGGAGTGTTTCCCAAACTCCTTACAACTGTGAACGCTGTTTGGGCTCATCTGCTTTTATGCAATCCCCAAAGGAAAAATTTACTACTGAACTACTTTAATTGCTGGCAGCAGCTAACTTCCTCAGGGTGTTGGGGGGGAAAAGGCATGAAAATCAGCTGCAATTATCAGCTGCAGGTGTAAATACTCTTCATATTGCCTGGGAGGAACTGAGCTGTTGCCAGCAGTTTGAGGGAGCTGGTAGTTCCCTAGCTAGTGTAAATATGTGCAGCTGATAATTATAGCTGCTTCTGACTCCCCTGGAGGAAATGAGCTGCTTCCAGCTGTAAATCAGGGTAATTTGGTTTTATTGTTTTTCTTGTTATTTTTTAATAGCTTAATTTTTTAATTAAGTTTTCCCCTATCTATTTATGACTCCCAACCTTTGAATGTTTTTGTTACTTCTTTGAGAGTTGCAGTTCAGGTATGAGAAATGTTGGTCTACATTTTTTTTTTTTTTTTTTTTTTTTTTTTTTTTTTTTTTTTTTTGTTTGGTTTGGTTCGGTTTTTCTAAAGCTTTTATTCCACTGAGCAGTTCTCATTCTTGACAAGGAGTATTATATGAGAACACCTTTTATTTCTGGAAGGGTATTTCAATCCTGTTACACCTGTTGATCAATGAGAAGATAGTTTAATCCTTTAAAACATGTTTTGACAAAGCACCTTTTGATAGAAGCAATATGCCTTGTGAAATGGCACATAGCAAACCCGGAGGAACTTGGTTCCCCATATGTCTTCCATATCTGTAGTATGTGATGTAGACTGAAACAAATTCAGAAATACTACTTATTGTGATGATATTTAGACTAGTTCTTTCAAAATTTAGAAAGAAACTGTTAAAAGAAGCTGAAAATGAATCCAAGTCAGAGAAAAAAGAAATAACTTCTTTCTTAGTAAACTTAGAAAAACTAAACAAAAATTGTTTCCTTTCAATTTAGATTCTGTTTCTATTTTACGATTTCTACTTATTTCACATAAGAAGTGTGTAATGAGCAATAGAAAGCCACACTCTATATAACAGGAGAAAAAAGATTTTTACTTCTAATGATCTCAGGAACATCATCTGATGCATACAAAATGTTTTCACTTGGCAGTTCAGGCAATAATAAAAACAGAAATAATGTTACAGTTCCACAGTACAACAATTCAGTGATTCTGTCTGAAAATTCCACACTGTGATTGGTTCAATTACATTGCTGCTACTTTGCATGTTAGGGTATAAATTGAGCCAAGTTTTGCTACTGTTTTTGTTTGTTTGTTTGTGTTTTTGTTTGTTTTTGTTTGTTTGTGTTTTTGTTTGTTTGTTGTTTGTTTGTTTGTTTGTTTTTCACTGCACGTTTTATTTGTATCCCAGAACAGGGACAACTGGGAATCGTTAATGTGACTCATTCACATGGGAATATGTTGAAGAATGGATTGGCATCAGTTTAAAAGGGTTGCAGTCATATATATTCTTAGCAGAAAAAACAACTGTGTAGCTCACAACAGATTCTCCCTTGCTGAGCTGGAGGCAGGGGACCACAGGTCCTTGAAGAATCTGGAATCACTCAGAGTGATCAAGACTGTGTTGGGGATCTTCCCACACACTGAAGAATTTCAAATGGATCTGGGTGGAGCTTTTCAAAACTGTGAAACATGAAGGACTTTAATTCCTACAATATGTTCACATAAAGATCACAGAAAAGTTTCTGGGATGCAAATTTGCAGTAGAATTGAGAGTGGGACAGATACACATCAGACACAGAGGTATAATCATATACAACTTGACTCTGATGTAGACTAACTTCTGCTTCATCTGCAGAACAAGTGATACTCAAATAAATCTCTTATGCCAAAAAAGCTTATTGCTCCAGTCCCTTTTTTTTTTTTTTTTGGACAATGACTTCTGACTTGTCACCCTTTCATTCAGAAGTGGGAGACTGAGAGCTGTAGAAAGACTGAAATACTGGGAAACTTAGAACAGTTATACAGTTCAGGATGATGTCGAAAATGGGTAAAGTCTTGTTCTCACCAGCGGGAAAGGCTGACAAGTAACAAAATAGTTTTTAGCCATAAAATAAACAATCATTGCATGGGTAACTATAAAGGCACATTTTGCCCACTTCTATGGTTGTAGTGCCACTAAATCAGTAGGATTTCAAGGTTTCGCTAATGGCAAAGGATATCTCAGTAACCTAAAATATAGGAAAAATATCTAATTAGGTGGTATTTGGATTGCTGTTGTAAGCCTAATAAGAAATAGGCCTAAAAATAGCATTTTGAGTAGTAAAACTCTTCTACTCTGCCTCAGAAGTGACAAAAAAATATTACTATAAATAAACCAATCATTATTAGGATCAGTTAAGAAACTTAAAAACAGTGAGGAAAAGGTGATTCACGGCAAAACTGCGGTCCTTGTACTTCTGTCCAGAGGGAATAGGTTTTGCATGCTTTTGATTGTGGTACCTTTGTGGTGATAGCACAACAGAGGCTTGAAGGCTCTTGAGTTGCTGAATTTGTTACCACTGTATCCTTTTCTGTTGCTAGCTGTGTTAGATGCAGGTAATTTATACTAGAGTGTTTTCTTTTCCTTTTGCATTGGAGAATTGTATTTGCAGAACTATCAATATAGCACTTATCACATAAAATACACTCAAGTGAACAATGAATGCGCCAGTTTCCAGATGAAGACTATAGGTAAGAGCTTCTTTCTTTCCATGATAACCACTGGGACAATATGCAATCTCTTTTAAATAAGGAATACTTTGGTAAGATTCTAATAATGCTGAAAATACTTTTTATGTTGTGGGTGACCCATACAATCTTCTACTGCTGCAGGAAATCAGAGATACAACTTTCTCAGAACAGCACCAAGAAAGCTAATTAGTTACTAAGAAAATAACACTAAATTAATACTAACAACAACAACAACAACAAAGCGAATTGTAAATTATTTTGCAAACAATGAAAGATCAATGTTATGAATATTAAAAGAACAATTCAAATAAATGCACTTCTTGATGCTATTACTTTTATGGCCTTCTTCTCAGGCCATAATTCTGTATTAGAAACCTAAGTTCCCATACAATTCATGGGAAAAGTAAGCTTGACTTTCAGAATGACATGCTGTGCATGTATCTGCTGAGTGTTAAGCAACTGAGTGGGTGAGTGAGTGACTGAATTATTAATCTTGTCCCTGAGTCAAGCAACCTGACACCTTTCCTAAAATCAAGTGCCTGAGTCCGAAAGACACACAGTTGTATGAAGAATTTCAGTTTTATGGTCAGAGTATTTGTCCTAGAAATACAGAAATCTTGGCTTGACATTTCCTTACTGCCTCAAAGAATTCAAACCCACACCACTTACTAAAAAAATTTCTAGACATTATGGCTCTGAGGTGGAACATGATGTTGCAAACTAGTAGTCTGGACACTGGACTAAGAAAGTGAATGACCTGGAAGCAGTGAAGACTACCTGTTTAAAGGACTGGAAATTTCCTAAAACTTGCTCAGGGAGGAAGGCCTCTTCAGAAACTCTCCTAGGCACTGAGTTTCTCCAGCTGAGGTGTTTTTTATGTAATTTCCTATTCCTTTTCTAGTCAGATTCATACAAAGAAAACAAAACCAAAAACAGAGCCCCACACCTTTGAAACTGGCTAGGGAAGAAACTGTTAGAATTTCACAACCCTTCATGGTCAAGTTTTAAAAGATTGTAGCTACTTGCAGCTGCATTTGAGATGAACCTGAAGGCTGTGTACTAGATATGCTCTGATGTCTCTCAAGTCAAGTTCCTTGGGGAACATATGTAGGAAATTATACAATTTTGGATCCTAATCTAGCCGTATAAGCAAGGTGTGAGCCAAGCATTGCGAACTACTCAGCTATGTCAGTTGTAGGCATCTCTGGAATTTAGTTTTAAAATATGATTCAGTTTGGTAGTTTGGATGGTAGCACAGTAAGGATTTTTCTGAGTGCTGTTTGGGCTTGATTTCCAAACTATATTGCAGTCTAGGTGCCTCATTCCTTTGCTGCTTTTGACCCTTTGCTTGTTTGTTTTCAAGGTGGTTACTGCAGAGAAGGATGAGTGTTGGTTTATTTTGTAGAATAAGAATAAACATAGAAACACATTCAGTTATGTATAAAACCATTTCACAGGACAAGTTTTAACTTTGGCTTTTAAGGTATCTAGGTGTCAGGAAGTTTTTCTTCTAGCTCAGGTTAAAGTTTATCAAACTTTTCTATACACAGCAGGAAGATATTGTAGGCAGCACAAAAAGGGCATTGTTCCTAGGCTATTTTTCATTGTTTTGTTAGAGCATGCCTCAAGATAATTTTCTTCCTTACAGTTAGGAATCTAGTGTGTTTCAGAGATATGGAATGTACAATAATTATAATGATCAAGTAGCTGATTGTTTGAACCTGTGCCTAAAATGTATGGGTAATTGGTATAAAATGTGCAAATATTTGACTAAGTGCCCTGAGACCCTCTTCTCATCTTAAAGACAATATTATGGTATTGAGACTTCATGCAAATAATACCTTGTGTGATATGCTTCATTCATGTCTATTACATACAGTTACATTTATATAATTCACTGACTGAGTTTCCTCAAAGTAACTTCCTTCCATGCTTTAGGAATATAAACTAGTATAGAAATATTAATTTGTGCTGCATATGTTAAAATATTGCTCAATTTCTTTATGTAGATTATCTGTATTATGCTCATCCATGTTTGTGAGGTGCTTATCAAGTGAACCATCTGGACCTAGTTGACCTTTATTTTCTCCACGAGTCACCATATGTTCTTTTATTTTAATTTTTACCTACTTTACATATTTTGAGATTTATTCAGGTAATCACATCTACAATTATGCCACAGAGAGTTAATTGACTATTCTGAATAACATTGTTGTCCAGATCCTGCCATTGTAGGCTGCCCTTTGTCAGATGCCACCTTGCCTTAGAAAGATTCATTTTCACTTCCCATTTACAGACTGTACCAGAATGAGCACAGGGAAATGAGAAAAAAATGTGTGGAGATTTGAAGAGGAAAAGTAAGTTGTAACTAATACACATGAAAGACTTATGGAACCAAATTAATGAGATTGAGGAAGAAGACAGATTAAATTAATTCCCTAAAACCAGAGGGAATTGTTACTTTACTGGTTAAAAACTTCAGGTGTATAATTTTCTGATTCTGAACCTTTCCAAGGAGACATATCTAGAATTATTTATTTCATTACTCTCCAAACATTTTAGGTTACATCAAGATGGTTGGATAATTCTTGAGAAATATCTCAGAAAAGTTCTGTTTACTTTATGTAAATACCATTTTAACTGTGCTCCCTCCAAAAATGAAGACATCTTGGGGGAGAATTTCACTGAGGATCTCTGTAATAAATGCATAGAAAATGCCTAGTGCTTTCTGAAGGTGTGCTGAAATTTTATGTGAAATTATAGAACAGAATCATAGAATCATTTAGTTTTGAAAATACTTTAAGATCATCAAGTCCAACTGTTAACCTTGAACCGCCAGTTCTGCAACTAAACCATGTCACTAAGCACCACATCTAAACTTTTTAAAATACCTCCAGGGATGGTGACTCAGTCACTTCCCTGTGCAGCTTGTTCCAGTGCTTGACAACCCTTTCAGTAAAGAAATTTTTCCTAATGTCCAATCTAAGCCTTCACTTGGTGCAATGTTGAGGCCATTTCTTCCTGTCCTGTCACTTGTTACTTGAGAAGAAACCAATACCCATCTGGATACAAGTTGTAGAGAACAATAAGGTCTTCCTGAGCCTCCTTTTCTCCAAGCTGCTCCTCATAAAACCTGTTCTCTAGACCCTCAACCAGGTTCCTTGCCCTTGTTTGGACATGCTCCAATATCTCAATGTCTATTGAGCTGTCTGTCTATTTCTCCATTCTTTCCTGACCAGACTACTGGTATATAGTTCACTATCTATGCTTACTTTTTTTTTTTTTTTTCTCCATGGCATTCAGAGGTTTGTATGTGAGAAGCAAAATGGTTTTGTGATAGTGTGCACACAGAATGACTATTCATGAGACTGTAGCAGTCTCATTTTGAACTTTCTATCTAGCAGCGTAATTCTGTCAGGTTAAATAGAGTCATCTGTGACCAGTCAAAGTGTACATGACATCACATTCAGGCTGCTTTGAAAACTCCTTCACGGAAGGTCTTCATATTGAATCTTCTGTGACAGGATAGTGACAAGACAAGTTACTATTCTGTTATGAAGACAGCTATCTCCATGAGATGATAGAAAAACCTCTGATTAAAACCCAAAGAAGAAATGTCAATATATGGGTTTAAGATAAATATCACATCTAAAGCAAATACTGGAAATAGTACACATGATTGCTGATTATTATCTGCCTTGAGGCCTCTTTTGGTCCACAGAAAATAAGAAACATAGAGTAAAAGTGAGGAGAAAAATGCAAGAAGTTCAGTATCCTTGTAAAAGGTGAGAATAAAGGAACAGATATATGAAAGTTTAGTGGTCAGATTACATTCAATGGGGTATAAAAGGCTTTTAGGATAGGATCAGCCAAGTGCAACAAATAAAAAGGTAACAGTGGTTATAGTGGGAGGTTCAGGGCTGGAGTGATAACAGACAGTAGCAGGGACAGGAAGATGATAAAACTGAATGGATGAAATAGGATTAAGAGAGACATAAAAAAATTAAATCAACATAAACCTTACTTTGCTTCCATCATGTAATTAAATACAGTCATTTTATAGATCATGAATCTCAGAAAATTACAACAAGTTTCAGCAAGACATGCCTGTTTGGAAAAAAACCCCAAAACCTAAACTAAACTCTTGACAAACAAACAATATACACATGCACAGAGGGAATACATTTTTGCACTTTTCTTGACCTGTCTTGAAATGTTTTCATCTCTGTTATAAGCCACCCTATGCCAAATAGAAGAAGTAGCCATTCTGGAAAAGACATCATGCTGCTCAAATAAGTTTCATAACAAGAAAAGTCCCTGGAGAAAGCTGACTTAATCAAGGAGGTCTTTTTGCTGGCTTAGAGTAGTGACTTTTTTTTTTTTTTTTGTGAATCAGCTGTGGGGAATCCATCGGGTGGGTAGGAATTATATATATAGTTTACATTTCTGATTTAGTAGTTATAGTAATATCTAGTTGTAGATACTAGTAGTGAGATTCATCTCAACTAATTTCATTTGGTTGAAAAAACAGTTAAACTCAGTGTAAATCTTTAGTCATTGGAGAGAGACTGGTGCCTCCAAAGTGAAATTCATCTACTCATTTCCATAAGGAAGGAAAAAGATAGCTGATTTTCAAATGCCCGAAGTTAAGTGAGAGGAATATGACCCTAAGTGCCCCTGAAAGACTAAGCAAAGTAACGTGGATATCTACTGTTATCAGTGGAGACATTTATCAACAGACTCTTGGTGGTTTAACTTCAGGATAATAGATTCATGCTTGTTTTTGTGGCCTCTGTTCTTTACAAGTTAAAAATTTGCCATGAAAGATGCTGGAGAATCTAAATGCTGTCCCAGATGCATGAAAATAGGCTAGGCTAGGAGAAACTGAGAGAAAATTAGTAATAAACTTTGTGATGTTTGTCTTTTATTAATAACAGGTATGAATCTCTGAAGCTGTGAGGGAAAATATTTACTTGGTGGTCAGGCCAGGAGACAGCTATAAGCCTGGGAAAGGTGGCCTAAGGAGCTGCCTACTGAGCACTGGAAGCACTTACTCTGATTTGTGTATCAAACACCTTTACAGAGGACTGTGGCAAATAATTCCACATTCTTATTACAGTTTTATGAGTGAGAGACTATAATGGGAATGAAGTGGCATGCAGTAGCCCACCATATGAGTCTGGGTCCTAGAAAGGCATAGTACCAGGGATTTCAGTAAGTTATCACACATTTTCCTCAGCCATCTTCAAGTGGCCTTTGCTATTACCTCTTCTTACCTCATTCTTCCTAGAAGTTTTGTTCTTCCACACGCATTTGCAGTACACACTTAACTAGGAAATACATGAATAAATATGATAGTCAAGAAGTTAAGTTATAGTAGACATAAAAAAACCAGAAAACATAAATCATAGATTATTTGATATCTCTTCAAAGCATAACGATGCTCTGATCTGAAACGCAAAAAAATTATTAGGATGTTCCTAGGCTTTAAAGAAGGCCTTAATATCTTTCTAGTGCCTGGATAACAGGTTTACTTTTCCCCTAATAGTTGGAGATGCAAATCTTCTGTTGGATCAGTTAGGATCATTGCTTTAGAATTTAAATCCAGCTTGACATTGAATATAAGGTATTTGATTTGGTTATTATAGAAAAAGATATTTAAACTATCCAAAGAAAAGCCCAGACTGCTGTTCCAATCCATGTCACATCCTCCTAATATAGCAACTTCAGTGTTTTATCTGTTTGACTGGTAGGAAAAAAAGCCTACAAAGCCAAAGATTTTAAGTCTGAATTAAGGAAACTGATAGTACATAGAAACATTGATTTGTTATGAGAAGTAGATGGTAAAAGATTACATTCTAAACTCCTATTTTGTGAATTAAGAGGGCAAAATACAACGGATATTGATCGCTGCACATAGCTAAACAACAGCTGCAAATACAAATTGCTACTTCACAACACTCTTCATGCAACATGTCCCAAGGAGCTTTACCTGCTATCAATAAAAACCCATCAAAACTGCTACTAAACTAGATAAGCCTTAGGAAACAGATGTCATTTAAGTAGTATTAAAGTCAGGAAGCCAGCTACTTGGTCCAAGCCAAAGGCTGATGCAAGATTTGAGAAAGGGAAAAGCATCTGTCTTTAAGTCAGTCTTATCTGGGATTGGCAAAGGCCAGGAAATGGCTCATTGCCAGGAAAGCTACTCTGCTGAGTTGGGGAATGGGACAGATGGAGCAAATCTCCCAGATTCTCCCATACTTCTCCAGATTGCTACTAAAAAGCTAAAATCACTAGGGCAGAGGTCTCAGAGTCCAACCCTAAACCAAAAGTGGGATGTAACAAAAGCACCAATTCCAGGCCCAGGGGTTCATCGAAAACACAGATCCCTTGAGAGGCTACACCAGGTCCCAGAACTGTGCTACGTCTCCTTGGCATTTCTTGGTAAGTTGTTGATTGTACCAGAGAAGATTTTTAACACCCCTGCTCCCAGGCTTCTGCTGTTTAAGTATTCTGTCACCAGATCGTGTGGGTTTTGTGTAATCTGTCAAGGCAAGAAGGAAAGTGCATATGTACATAAAGGATTTTACTAGACTGAATGGAGGATTTCCTACGTCAAATGAAATAGTACTATGACTATGTGAAAACATACCAGATCACTGAGATTTGGTATTGGCTAGTTATTTTCATTGGTCATAGTGTGACTGGTAATTTGTCCTACCCTGCTCCCCTCCTTACACCTGTCACATCTCTTTTTCCCTTCTCTGTCCACTTGTCTTCATTCACATTTCTTTCTACTTAGGTTATTTCCTTTTAAGTAAACCTCAGTTCTTACAAAATAATGCATATATACATACGAACCAAGATTAAATTAATAGTGTGTTGGTCTATCTGTAAATCATACTTGCTTCCTTTTTTTTCATGTTTATCTTACCAGTCAGATAAAAGTTACTGAGAACAGATACTATCTGTGAGCATCACTTTTCAGTTGGTCCCTGGATCTATATATGATATTTATTATAGTGCCTAATAATATGTCCCATAATTAAGAATTATGAGCTTAGAGAAGTACCAATGTTGCATCAAAAATGCAAAGTATGAAAAAGATAAAGATATGAGGCTATAATATTTAAAAATAATAAGCCAATAAAGAACTGTCAGGAATATAGTAAAATGAATGATTGTCAGTAAGTAATATACTTCCCGGCAGTCACAGCAAATTATGTATTTGGGAAAGGATGTGTTTCAGTAAAAGGTATTCTTATGAAATATCACATAGAAACCAAGACTTTTCAAAACATTATTTTATGAAGAAAACCAGCTCAAACAGTAGTCAAATGCCACTGACACTGAGAATATTTACCTATTATTAAGACTGCTTCAGGAAAACAAAAATCCATTTGAATATAATTTTTACCAAAAGTATGTATCTTCAAGCTTTCTTAAACACAATGGAGAGCTATGGTGTTTACAAAGCACTGCAGTATGTGAGAACATCACATAGCTTAATGTCTTCATCCAGTGAATTCTCACACTGAGTAGGAACATCACATTTCTATGATGCTTGTATCTTTCAGATATAAAATGAAAGACTTTGCAACCTGTCAAGACATGTGAGGTGACAGAGTTTGGCAGTGATATAAATCTCACATTTCCTAACTTTCTGATTAGTGTCATCAGTTTATGTGCTCTACAAATAACCCATCATTTATTCTGTGGCTTTAAATATCATTTACAAACTTACTTATCCAAAGGAAGTTTTTATTGATGAATATTGCCCATTGGTCTTTCCTAAAATATAGAAGCTTTCTTTGAGTAGTTCACTCATGAGTGGCCCGAGACCCATCTGCAGGAACCTGAGATCAATTGCCTTTTCCTGAGCAGAATACATTTTGGCATATGAAGGTGGCTGGACTTGATGATCTTCACAGAAATTCCATTATTCTGTGATTCCATGATATGCCTGCAACATAATACAGACTATATGAAATTGTAACTTCCCACTGGTTTTGTGAATAAGGTTTTTATCTTTAACTCTTTGTTGTTTTCTTTAGCTGGAAAACCCAAATTTATAAATAGAACTCTGGGTGGTGGTGAAAAAAAAGTGACTTCTTGAGACTGACAGTTCAAACAGATAGGAAGCAGGACAGCCCTGGACACCTAAATGGTTGAAGCCTTACTTACTGAACAGCCATTCTTCTGCAGAATATTCTGTATTTGCTATCCAGGCTCACTGCTTTGAATGCACACTTTTGAGTGGAAAAATTTTGGAGACGGAGAGGTTAGAAACTGTTAGAAACTGGAGGTTGTACAGATGTGGGGATTGGTCTGTTCAGACAAGTAAAAAGTAATAAGACAAGAGGAAATAGCCTCAAGTTGCACCAAGGGAAGTTTAGTTGGGATGTTATGAAGAACTTGTTTACTGAAAGTATTATAAGACATTGGAATTGGGCAGTGGGGGGGTCCCCATTCTTTGAGGTATTTAAGAGTTGTGTAGACGTAGTGCTTAGAGATATGGTTTAGTTGAGGACTTATCAGTGTTAGGTTAGTGATTGAACTCTATGTTCTTAAAGGTCTTTTCCAATCCAGGCAATTCTGTGATTCTGTGGTAGCCTAAACACTTGGCTAGGGAAAAGAAATCCATTTCTTCTATTTGATCAGATAACCCCAAGTCACAAAATAAACTTCATGGAATTTTAAGACTGGCTTTAGTTAAGTGATTAATTATTTGATTATTTAATATTTGTCTATATTTTTCAAAAGTTTGGTCGAAAGTCTATGAAGTCTTTGGAGAAGCAACTAAGATTTATGAGGTGCATCTCAAGAATGATCAAAAAGATCATAACTTTGAAAGTGTATTGATCTAAGTGTAGCAGAGGTGACACTGAAGGGAGAAGTGGGGGTGTTTGCCAGCTAAAGGTAGCTGTCAAGAAGGACAGGGTGAAGACAAAGGGAAAGAGAGGGAATATGAAAGTAGAAGCAGACAGAAAACCAAAATAATTATTTGAACACAAAGAAAATGTGTTTTGAAATTAAAAATAAAAAGAAAGGGAGTAAGAGCAGAAGTGGGGCAGATGAAATAGGAGGAAAAGCCTCTGAAGCTAGTACCCTATTTTGCAGTACAGTAGTATTGCAAAATACTCTGTTTCAAACTGTCATCCCTTTTGATGAAATATTAGACTATTTTTGAGTCAAGCTTCCAAAACTGACTAGTGACATCTCCTTTTTTATGAGTCTATAGCACTCAACAACAGTGTGTTACATGCTGTGGAGATCCATACATGTTTCTAAGATCATGATCACCTCTCATGTGCCAGAGATTCTGAATCAACTGCTGAGCATAAAACTAAAGGAAAAACAACTATTATCAGAAAAAAAAAAAAAAAAAAAGGGATAAAAAAAAAAAAAAAAAAGAAAAAGAAAAAAGCTGTTCAAAGCCATTATTTAATGCCCTGATCTTGTCTTAGGATT
>JANIJG010007131.1:16445-27727 GCA_024611175.1 Megaceryle torquata
CACACCATGAGCAAAATACAAAATTTGCAGAGTACATACGACTTAAGATACCTCTGACTTCTGCTTTTCCCTTTTGACTAGCTCTAGACTGCATGTTGATACATGCACTTATGCTCATAGTTTCCATTCACTGAGTTTACTGTTCTTGTGTGCTGTAAATTGAATATAAGAATCCATTTGAGGAAGTAGCCACATACTGATAGAGTACATTCACACTTAGCATTTTGGTACCTAAATCTAATATGGGGATTTTTTTTTTCTCCTCTCTGTGCTTGAGTTTCCCTATAAATAAAAAGAGATAACAATATTTTTCCTACCCCAAAGGATAAGGTGTTAAAGACTGAGGAAATTGGGAGCATTGTGATAGGCAATCTGTTATTATATTTTACAAAATAAAAGACTTGTTTAAAATTGTGTTCTTGACCTGTGTTGAAGTCCTGGACATTGGGCTGGTAAGACTATTGCATTGACCTTGTGCCTACATCCAGTTAGTTTTCAGCTAGGAGCTAAGAGCAACCAAATTAACAGGGTGCATTTATACAGCCAAATATCATGGGCCCCCAGCTCACTACCTGGCCCTGAACGTTTATATTTCATACATATTTGTTTCTTACTGTACTCTAGTGGGAACAGTAAAACAAAAATGGAAGAAACACCCGGGTGTAGTAGTCACTTCAGGGTCCATTCCTCATTGGCAAGCTGGATTAGAACATAGCATGTTTGATTCTTTCCATCCTGCAGTAACTTTGAAAAGGATTTTTAGCAAGCTTTCTAAGGTCAAGCAGCTCTATATAATTTTAAGAACCCAAATCCTGATGTAAAACAACCATTCTAGTTGTCTGTGACACCAGCCTCACATTATTAAATTAATTCTGAACAAGTTCATACATGAACAATAATTACATTATTGCAGGACCACGAGTTACTCTTTGCCATCAGATCTGGTGGGACATACACATCTAGCATAAAGAGGGAAGGAACCTTTCCTCATTCACTTTCACCACTTTTAAGGTGAGATCAGTATCTAGAGTTAAACAACTTATTTAAACCACCATGGTGTGGTACAGTGGAGAAACAGTCACTCAACCAGATTCTGGCTCCAGTGACAAGCAGAAGCTGCTAGCATCACATGCCAGGTGAAATCAGAAAGTCTTCTCCTCTCTGTCATTAGTAGTAGATAGCAGTCAGCAGAGCCAAATCCTAACTACAGGCAACTTCCAAACTACCAACTCAAGGAAATAAGCAATGGTGGTTAATACTGACTACCACAGTCTATACAGGCTGTGATAGCGGGTCTTGCCAATGTTATAAACCTGTAGACAACTACTTTTTTTCTAATGCCCATGGACAAATCCATGTAATTTTGATTAAATGTTTCAGTAAACTGGAAAATCCAATTTCCCACAAATAGGAGGGTGGAAGGAAGTTGGGAAGATACTGTGGTATATTTTCTTAGGGAAATGGGAGATACAAGTTTAATGTGAAGATAGAAATAAACTAAAGAAAAAAACCCAACCATTTTTGGCTGCAGTGTATGTGCTGATTATGCAGAGATAGACATATTTTCCTATAAAACAAAACAGATGGAATACAAGTAAAACATACAGAGGCCCAAATTAAAATAGTGCTAACTAGATGAAAAAATACATTAAACTAGAATAAAAATGTATTCTATTTTATTTCACTCATGCATCACTCTAGTGTTTTTTTTAGTCTCACAATTAAAAGGAAAAACATGACTTTAATTAGACTGTCTTTAATATATTAGATATGAAACCACAAAGATAAGAGAAAAGCAAATAGATGAAATATTGAGGATCTTATAATAAACATGCTATGCACTCAGGCAATTCCTCTGACACACACAGATGCACAAACCCCTGTGTTTCAGATGGACAGTTCTCTATTTCAGTGAATATTACTGAACACATAGAAGATGAAAACTACATAGAGAGGTGAAACTGTATTTAATAGCTATTTGTGTGAAAAGCATATATACCACAGCATCTGATAAATTTAAAACCTTTACCTTTGACTGTGACAGCACAAATGATTTCCAATACAAAGTTGTGGAATTTTCTTGTAGTTCTGGATACTTTTCAACTTTTTTTTTTTTTTTTTTTTTTTTTTTTTTTTTTTAACCACACCTTTAATTCTACTTATGATCCAGCTCGGTATTGCCTGAAATTAGCTCTGTGTATTGTGCATACTTCCATGGGCATTATAAGCCCTGATTAATCAAGGTTTATGAAGTAATGAGAGATCTACAGAGAAAAAACTTTAGAAATTAAAGCAATGTAGATGATCAGGATTGTTTAGCATGAAGGTCCCACTGTTGTTGACAACTCCTGTGTGTACACAGCAGGGGTATATGTGATTCTCCTGTCCAGTGTTGCTGATGAAACAATAAAGTACTAGATCTCACAGTTTTATCTTCATTTACAAGTCAGTACAATACAAATTTCTCCTTTTTTAGATATCATTTGTAATCTTGTGAAATTATGAAATTGTTTTGGTGAAAACTATTCAAGTGACATTTTAGTTAACGTCCTAATTTTCTGAAATTAAACATGCACAACTTGAGAGCATTTCCTCTTGTCCTGTCACTTGTTACATGGGAGAATAAACTGACCTCCACCTTGCTACAACTTTTTGGGTAACTGTAGAGAGCTATAAGGTCTACACTCAGCCTTTTTTTTTTTTTTTTTTCCCCCAGAGTAAACGAACCCAGTTCCCTCAGCTGCTCCTCAGAAGACTTGGTTAAAGTACTTTGTTTCCAGTTGCTATCTAGAGAAAGGCTGGGAGAACACTGGATTATATCAGCACATATTTTGTGTTTAAAAAAACCTAAAACCCTAAATACGTTATTTTTTGGGGGGGGGGGGGAGGGGAAACAAACAAAAAAACCAACCAACCAACCAAAAAACAACAACAAAACCCCCAAAAAACCCCAAAAAACCAAACCAAACCAAACAAAAAAAAACCAAACCAAACTCCAGAAAGTGTAAGAAAGAATACTAAAATATATTACATGAAACTGAGTAAACATCACATTGCAATCATCTATCTCAGTAAAATCACTTGCTTATAGTATTTGAAAACACTGGAATTGTGTGGCTGAGACAGAACTGTTAATGAAATAGAGCAGACAAGATTTCAGAGGACAGATGTAGACATCTGAATAAAAGTGGTAGGCAGACAGCTGTTTAGAACATCAGAGGCATAACTTATTTTGGCTTATCTTCCTTGAAGTATTTTAAGGCTATGATGACATGATTCTTTAATTTAGCATAACAAAAGAGTAATTTCATGTAGCTACATTAGATAGCATTCTTGTGAAATAATGATATATAAATTCTAAACCACATTTAATAAACCATGTTTGTAAACAAAAAAGGATTATTACAAATAATCTGAAACCAATAAAGGCAAAATATGCAACATGGGAGGTTAAGGAAGAAGACTGAGGACTACACAATTTCATGTTTCAGGACATTAATTTTTCAATATTATCTGTGGCAATATCAAAGATCTTTCTAAAATAAAAATCTAAATAATAATGAAAACAGACTAATGATGCACCTCACCGATTTACCATCAAAACAATTTTTGTGATAGGTTTTATATCTAGTCACAAGATTAATGAAAAGCAATATCAATGTTTCAGTAAATCAGCTGTTCCCTCTCTTTGTTATACTTGTCACATTTTTATGGAAGTTTCTTGCTCCTGTAGATTTTAATTTCTTTTTTCATTGTATTTACTTACTGAGATTCAGTAAATAATGAGCTAATCTAGGGTTTTGATAAAATAATTTAGGATTATTAAAAAAAACAAAAACAAAAACATACCAATCTGTTTAGATCATGGTTACCCTGACACTTTTATTTTCTTTTGTTTTCTGTTTTTGCAGATTCTCCTCGTCCCTTATTATTCTACCTGCTAGGTAGTGAGACAGGTTAGAACACCTCGTGAGAGGCATTCTGCCATCAGTATAATACTGCTCAATTATTTAACAATCTCCTCTTGCTGCGCAAGCAAATTTTCCTCATCACAATTTTCCATAGCACTTTCTAACATAGACAATATCATGTTCTATCACATGGCTTTTGTTCTGCCTTTGGGCTGCAAGAAGTCAGCATTTCACCATTCTTCCAAATCGGTGTATGTCCACTTCTTGCATCCTCCTTTATATGGTCACTTAGACATCTTTTGTATACAACGTGATGATTAAATTCTGCTAATCCAGTCAGTGTGATGATATAGATGGGTAAAGAGAATGGAACATTGTCAGAAGCATATACCTCTGAACTGTTAATATATCTTATTCTATCAATGTAAACATATAGAAAAAATCTGTTCCTTATATGTGCCTTTCAAATTATGTGGATGAATAAAAAAAGGTTTGTAGAAACAGGGATATAAATGAGGTTTTGTACATTTAGGAAATTAAATTTAGAAAATTATCTAACTTTGTTCCTTTCAATTTTATCCAGTTAGTAGTAGTATGCTGCATTAACTTTTCACTTCAGGCTTAATTCCAGTCACTGCTAGAGTTTAATTATCACATCTTTTTTATGGAAACGAAGATAACTACGGAACAGATTTCAAAACAAACTTGATTTACCATGTGTAAGAGCCTGGCTATTGTGTTCCTCAAACCTTGTGTGGTGATAAGGTCTGGAAAGACCTGTCTGGAGGGCAGAAGTGTTGATTGCTCCTAGTGTCTCTGTGCCCCACCCCCGGCTCCTTGCAGATAGGCTTTAACAAAGGGAAGAGCTAAGTTCTGCGTAGGTGGGACTCCGTCTTTTCAAAGCTAAGAGCAGGAGCTAAGTGCTCCTGCTGACTGCGCCGCGGGGGAGGTGGATGGCAGGCGAGCTCATGGGGCTCATGCAAATCAACACCTCTCCCTGTGGAAGTTGGGAATGCCACCCAGGTATCCCTAGGGTATAAAGGGACAAAAAAAATATTCATCGGTGTGCACCCACCACCGAAGAACTGAAGACTTGGAATGATCCAGTGAGACGTCGCTGGATCCACGGGTGGTGGTAAACTTCTGTCTTTACCTTTCTCTCTCTTACTCTCTCATCCCCCCTCTTTTTCTCATTCCCCCTCTTTCCTAATAACTCTTTCTTACTTTTCCTCATAATTTAGTCGCTCTGTAAAAGAATCGCTTACGAACTAACACCTTTATCCGTACTGTTTGTTGACTGTTTCATTAGGGAGAACTAATAAATTGTTCTGTTATCGTTCCTCGGAGTCACTGTGGTGACTGCCGCCCCGGCAGCCCTGCCGTGCAGGGACAGCCTCTTTCGGGGGGTCACAAAGATTCACCTCCCTCGTTGTCCACTGAGTGGGACGAGACAGAAAGATAGGCTAATTTTTAAGTGATGGGCCACATAACTTTAAAATACTTCCATAATACAAGCACTTACCTAATGTTTTATATGCTAGCTAATAAATTGCTAATTTGCTTAACTCATCTAGTTCTTGCATGTAAGTATTTCATACTTGGTAGTGATAGAAGTCAATCTGTAGTGAGTAGGATGCACATTTAACACATAGTTAAGAGTTTGCTAACATTGAATAACAGCCACCTGGACTTATCCTTGGGCATGTATCTTGAGAACACTGCCTATATCTTTGCTAGAGCCTTACTGATAAAAGAAGTCATAAAAAACAGTACAAGACAGGGCGGCCTTGCGGCTAAGGAAAGGCAGGAACAACAGATGGTGGTTGTCAAGCAGGTCGGAGTGACGCATTTCACTGAGGTTAAAAGTTTGGAGCTGAGAAAGACTACAAGCCTTCATCGAAAGACTACCAGAATGTGTCGAACGATCACTACCACATTAATGTGCGCAAGCGACAATGAGCGGAGAATTACTATAATGATGCACTGAATGTGTAAGAGATTCATGAGAAATGTAATGCAGATGTATGCAACCTCTCTATATGAACCCTGCGGTTTCTAACCCTTGGTGTGTGTGATTGGAAGAGTGATCCCCCACACGCCCAGCGCCATAATAAAGAATACCTACTTAATAACCGTGGTTATTGAGTTTTCACTGTGCCAGTAGCAAACACCAGGAGGCATTAAAAATACATCACTATGAATCAGTCATCCATTGTAGCATTTCAGTTGAAAGGACTGATATCCCTGGTTGATTCACAGAAATTTAAAATCTTATTAGCCTTACTTGTATTCTTTTCTTAACCTCTCTTGCACAGTTTAGTCATTTGTTGGGTAGAGTTGATAATGAGATGTTTTGAAGCCTGGGACTTCTTTCCTGGCAGGGACAAAACAGGCCTTGAGATCGTTCATTTAGCCAGCACCCCTGATAACAGGGAATCAAGGTGTCAAGATAAGCACAAAGGAGGACACCACTGTTAAGATAAGCACCTGAAAACTAATTTTAACTGATCTTTTTGGAGCATTCCAGGGCCAAAAGATGGATGACCATATATGGGCAAAGGAAGCCCAGAGTTCAACTAACAGATAGTGTGAGGAAGATTATGAAAGACCAGTGGTAGAGAAAAACCCTAACCAGAATTTTATTATACATGCTTGGACTGTGTAAATTAATTCAGTGAACTCATTAGCCCAAGACAGCCCTTTCCAGGAAATTTGATGAATATGTATGTTTTTCATGTACATTAGATGGTGTGTTTTGCTAATTCATTGGAGCACTTAGGGAGGAGAATCCCCAGTGCTTCCCCAGTGCTGCAATAAAGAATACTTGCTTAATAACTTTGGTTATTCAGTTTTCACCGTGTCACAGTGGAGAAACTTGTGGGGAAAAAAAATACTAATAGTTATTGAGGAAAGAGAATATAGTATCATCTAACAGTCCAAATATTGAGGCATGCTTTATAAACTCAGTGACTCTTTAAACGTGAAAGCAGCACTGGGGTATCTGGAACTGACAACTGGAAACAAGAGTCAGGGGGTATAAAAGCTAGTCAAGGACACAGAAGCATTACAAGAGGGATGAGCTGAGCAGATGGCAAGTCAAGGCCACATTGCTGCAAATCCTGAGTTATCGGTAAAATGCCTCTAACAAAGGCTCCTACTATGCAGATGCTGCTCTGCCACACCAGGCCCTCTTAAAGCAGTTTTAATCTGCTGTAAATGTATAGAAGACCTTCTCCTTTTGTTTTTAGTCAGTTTGCATTGACAAGAGGGATGAACCTCTGTCATGCTGTGTTCTCTCCTGCTGCTACAGAAATAAACTTCTTCTGCCTGACCTGAATCTACAAAATAGACTGTGTGTTGATGCTACAATGGTGCTAAGCTAAGTGCTGTCTTCCTAAATACTTCTGTATTTTTTTTTTTATACAAATGAGGAACAAATCTGTATAGTAAGCTAGAACAAACAGTTACATCTAAATAGAGTTTATGGTAATTTCCACTATCTGAATACTTAAAGTGTTTGTCATCATTTGTCATAAGTAAAATGAAATTTACATTTCAGGTTATTCTGTGATCCAAAGGCAATGTTCCATGCCTAACATTTAGCTATACAAACATTTATAAATGCTGAAAGGGCAGAAATAATCCACAGCTACAATAAGACAGTATTCAGTCTTCCCTCAATATTTTCCTATTGTCTCAACATTTCTATTCCACACAAGCACACATGTCATACATCTTTCTCATTGCTGTAACTTTACAGGAAAAACATGCAATGACCTTTTGCAGATGATAGTACCACAGCTATTTAGTGAACCAATGCAATAATTGCACTGAGAAATAGTTGTGAAATACTGACAATCTAATTTTATATTGTACTTTCAAGTCCAGTTGACTTGATCACAAAGCAGTGATCTAGTTTAAGCTAATTGTCTAAGTTTTTCTCTAGAAGACTGATAAATTTCTGTGTCAGATGACCATGAGTCATCCATAAGATTTTAGACAACTCCTTAGTGATGAAATACACTGCATATCAAACTGCCTTTTTTAATTGATTAGAACTGTGTACATGTTTGACTTACTGATAAATGAAACAATTTCTAGAAAACAAGAACTAAGGTAAATAAATGTCAGTCTAGATATTTAGTTACAATTATTTCTGGAAAATATAATAACTTTTAACAAAGAAAAAGCTCAAAACTCAATTTCTTTTCTCTAGCAGTATTGTAATTTTCCTTAGATATCAGTACATGATCATTTGACCAAAAGTATTGACAGCATTTCTTGACTAATTTAGACATCCCCATCTCAATCTTGGAATAGAAAGCTATTTCACTAATTTCTAATAAAGAAAATAGAAAATATATCTTTTATAAAGTAACAAATAGCCTCTAATACCTTTGTTGTTATCCATTCCTCCAACTGCATAAAGAGTCCCAACTGTAGATTTTCTAGGTTTAGTTCTTGGACTTTGCATGAGAGTTCTTCTCTCTGGTAAAAGATGGTATTTCATGGCTTCCAGAATAAGCTTCTGGCATTCTAGGTCATCCTTAAAAAGCGCATGATTTTCTAGGTCAGCCAATATCTGTGAATGACATGATCATGAATCAAAAATGCTAGAAATTCCTAGAAAAACAATACCATGCAATGAGTATCACAAAGCAGATGTCATGTATATTGCTTCATTATAGAATATAGGGGTTTGCAGGGCTATTTTTCTTGGAGGAGGGGTAGGGAAGTAAATATTTAGCTGATTTTTAAAAGACTCTAAGCAACTTTTAAATCACTGTTTCACTATCCCTTAAAACTACAGTCTTAGTACTCTCTTGCTGAAGACATTGAAGAAAATTAAGTACTTCGTTGTAAGCTACAGCCAGACTTATTTTCAATGGTTTACAACATAACACTGAAAGGATCCAGAAGGCATCTCTTTACAAGCATTTTGAATGTGCAGTTATATAATGTAACAACATTCCATGACATTCCACAACATTTTATGTAATACTATCTAGGAACATCCCTTATTTCTAAAACAATCAAACAAGAAAAGCACACAAACACTGCCCCCACCCTGCCAGTATGTAAAAGGCATTTGGACAGTGTCTTTAATAATGTGCTTTAACTTTAGGTCAGCCCTGAAGTGATCAGGCAATTAGACTAGATGATCACTGTAGGTCCCTTCCAAATGAAATATTCTATTCTATTCTATTCTAATTTCAGAGTGAACAGGTAATTCAAAGGAAACCATAGATTTATTAATTTGAAGAAGGACTGCATAAATAATAAACTTAGAATATCTTAAATGTAGTAATCTTAATATTCACATGTTCTCCTTCTTAGGATGTAAAAGCAAATGCTCTAATGAATATATGCTATATCACAAATGTACAATTAAGAAGGCTAAATCAAATAGAAAGCTTTTTTTTTGCTCACTGATCCTACAGACAAAGCACATTGGTGCCATATTCCTTTAACCAGAGAAATTCAGTAAGAGGGAACCAATATTCTATACATCATTATCTTGTATTGAAGGTTTACTTTAGAAACACGCTTGTATCTAGATTTCAGATAATTTTAACAAGAAAATATTCTTTTGGAGAAACAAGTTCACTAAAGAGGCATAGTGTTAACTATGGTCAACATAAAACAATGTATATTTACATCTATAATGTATGTGATTTGTGGCTGAAGCCTCAAAAATGCTGGGTTGTCAAAAGTCTTATTAAAACAGTACAAGGCACAGGCAGAACAGAAATAGACACATGGAAAAAACAGCAGAGACTTCTTTGATGGAAGTATTTTTAAAAGGGGTCACATGGTTGAGGTTAATTGCTTAATATAAATGCTTGCAAATAAGTTTCATGTGAAATAAATTGTAACTGAAAATATTCCTAAAATTTGATGTTGACATTATTTTTTTTTTTTACAGGAAAATGGCCCACTCCCAAAGTCTGCTATTTTCAATCAAAATGGAAGGCCCTTAAAGTTTTATCAGGAAATGCAATAAAATGCATACTGCTCTGGCATATTTGTCGAACTGTATTATGATCTAACATGAACTACCTTCAGGTATAACTTTACGAACTAAAATACCAAGATTCTATTGTCTTTCATCATAGCTAGTGAGTGTTTTCACACTGACTATAATGGTATTACACAAAATACAGCATTTCTAGATGCTTTTACATTTAATATTAATGACCTAGAGTCAATACAGGAATAGGAGAATAATCACTGATTTTTTTAGTGTATTTCTTAAGCTGAGTACCAAGAAAACTCATTCTATGGTTAGAATACAATTTATTTTTCAGATGTATTTCCTGTCCCTAGTGTGTAGAGGAAAATACAATTCTCAGGAAGGCATTTAACCTGTTATTTTTAATAATGTTACAGAGTGTATCCTTATAATCTTGGTACCCATGATATTAATGGAAAGGCTCAGAAACTTCAGATTATCAAGACATTAAAAGCAACCATTCTGCATACTAGATATGATAAAGATTTGTATATGTTTGTGTGCTGGATTGGCTATTAGGTAATAAAGTGTGCTAATAAACAGCAGTATTAAGTACATTTCATAACACTAGGTTAATTTATATTTCATAATATTAAGAATTTTAATATATCCCCTTTGTGATTTTTTTTTTTTTCCCTTTGAAGTGCTCAACACACTGCTCAGTAGATTAAAAATTAAAGATCTGAGTTTGGGCAAGATGATGTCTTCTCTTGCAAAATGATTTAACATTTAGGACTACTGAACAAAAAGTGTACTATGTCAACAATTAATTTAACAGAATATAGGCACATTAAATTATCTGTTTCCCCTGCACATATATTAAGTTACCTATACTTTTTAATGCTTAATTAAAGTAATGGAATCAATGACAAGATTTTTTTTTTTGCAAGCTTTTTATATTACTAAGAATTGAAGTCCAACAATAATATTTGGTGACTTCCTATCAGACAGCTACTTCATTTTTCTGATGTTCCATCTGTTTCTAGGCTGTCAGAGCAAATATCTCTATGAGGTCTTCCAAATGAGTTGCCAGGTGTCTCAAATAAAGAAGTAATAATCAGTGAGCCCTTTTATGTCTCAAAATTTAATACAAGCACTACAAATAAATTCTGAATCTCTTTTCATTTCCAATTAGAAATTCACCCTAGAAATGGGGAAAAAAAACCAACAAACCAGCCAACACCCAACACTTTTATAAATGCAATTCTAAAAGGAAAACCTGTGTTCATTTCCTTATAAAAATAAAATAAAATTACTCACTGGCCAAAACATAACAGTTTTGGTGGTTTCTTTGGTAAAAAAAATCAATTAACTAAGTAAAAAATAAAAGTGAAAGTAAAAACCAAACAAAAACAACA
>JANIJG010007132.1:0-61501 GCA_024611175.1 Megaceryle torquata
CCCCCCCCAAAAAAACCAACCCCCCCCCCAAACCAACCAACCAACCAAAAACCCACCAAAAAAACCAAAAAAACCCAAAACAACCAAACAAAACCAAACAATCCAAACCCTTAAAAAATCCAAAAGGATGTTTTGAATCCCTCCCAGGGCAAAACTGTACTCTAACACTATAGTATCTTGTGGTATCTGGTAAATAATAATGAAATCCTAGATAACTTCAGCTTAGGCTCTGTATAAGCAAAAAATACACGACAGGAATGCACAGACACACACCCACACCTCCATGGCCCTCCCTTCCCAACCCCCAAATTCTGCAATGACAGCAGCATGTTGGTTTTGGCTCTGTGACTGTAAAGAGGTTTTTCACATGGGACTTGGGTGTAACGTGTCTTGGGCTACATTTTAAGCGCTAAGAGTAAAATTCACCTCTTTACCTTTGGTATGGTAAATATATGTATAGGAACATATGCCCTGTTTTTCCTCTCTTTCCTCCTCTGCTCCAGCAGAAATGTTGTCGCTGACTTACTGGAAAGCAAGTGTATATCCCTGTGTACAGATATAAGGACTTACACCAATTTGATATCAATTTGTAAATTGATAGATCTTTACAAAGATTTATCTAAAAAACCCACTGTTTTAGAAAGCTTTATAACATGAAACCTAAATAACTGTCCACTTTGCCAAGAAAAATAATTGTTTTTCAATTTTTCATTGTAAGTTGTATGTACAGAATCAAATTTATCACTAGCATAGTAAATGTGTATGACTTCACTGTCTTCAATGCAATCACATCTATTTAGGTTAGCAGCTAATTCAGGATCCTGAAGTTAGAAATCAAAATCTGGGTGGGAAGCTAACTGAAGCAACTTTGCTCTCAAGTGCTGTACGTGTGTAACTCTCATTTCTAGCAGAAAAGTGATCAGCACCTAGGTGATAATAGATATTTCTTCTATTCAGTAATCCAAATAGCTTCAAAGTTTGGCCCCTTACTGAAAGGGCTACAAAGTTCCCTTCAAAATAGACAAGACTATTCTTTAAGTCTTTTCAGATACAAAATACCAGATTCGCAGATGAAGCTAGCATAATGCTTTGGAAAAAGAATCAAATGTTGCAATCTTAAGATAATTAATAACCAACACAGAAAAAGTCTGAAAGGCTATGATGATTTTTTTTTTTTTTTTTAATAACCCTAACCTAACTGACCTGCTCAAAAAACCCAAAAAACAAACACCCCCCCCCCCCCCCCCCCAACAAACAAACCAAAACATCTCTGTGTTTAGACACAGCATTTAAATGCCTAAGGCTGTAAAACTGCGTTTGAATATTGAGGTCTTTTTGAATGCTGCGATAATTTACTGTAACATTGTAACAACTGGACTGTTTTTAAAACTTGTAGCCCCACAAGCATTAGAATAGGAGCTAAACTGACTAACATTATTTGTGGAAGTTGGGTTATATCCCCTCAGTGCATTGCTTATTAACTTTTTCTTTAAAGAATATTATGTGCTAAAGCACTAAGAACACATTATGCTGGGCTGTAACAGCTTGAGTCCAGGGTTGGCATTTTGTCCTGTCTGCATATCAGACAGCTGTTGAGTGGTACCTAACTTGCATCAGCAATTATTATGGGTTCAGCACATTGTACAGAATTACAAAAAAGTCTGTTTTTTTGGTTTTTTTTTTTGGTTTTTTTTTTTTAATTTCCTAATGTATTGTTGCTTTTAAAAACAAAGCAAAACAAAACAAAACAAAAATCCCACAACACTCACACCCTACCCGCCTTGATTCATCTACTGAAAAATATCAAGCATGGGCTCAAAATGAATTAAAAATAAACTGCACTCTCCATGGAAAATGAAGTACCTACCTGTCTCCTGTACCTTTTAAAGCCCCTTCTTTTTACGATAAGTATGACTCACCCTTTGAAAGTTTTTGTAACTTGCCACATAAGACTAGTGATTACAGACTAGAGTTGTGCACATTGACTTGCTCCTGCTATAGCTCTCCAGTGAGTGAATAAATGAATACTGAACTATCTCCTCTATGTGCTAGCCTCAGAAAGACACATTAAGAAATGCTTTGTAGATGATTTTTCTAATTACCCAGCTTCCACTCAGGTACCTAAAAAAGATTTCTCAAACTGCTTTGCAACTGACATATTTAGCATCTTCAAAAAAGCTGATGTCTTATTTTGATAGGTAAGTAAGACTCAAGTATCTTGCTGGTATTTTAGAAAGAGAAAAAAACTAGTTTAGGAAACCCAGTGTTCTTCCAATGACACCAAGTGAAAAATATCCTAATGGTACTGGAGTTACTTTGTACCTTAGATATATTTTCCAGCATAAAGTCCAGTCTGCAAACATGTTAAGTGGAAAAAAGATACAGCCTGCTACACACCCTCCTAACTTTTTCAAAATAATAAACAAGGACAGCATAAGATGTAAGCAAATTAAGATACAAGGCAAGAATCTTCTCACCTAAATTTACTTGGAGCTACTAAAAAAAATATATATATTTACCAGTTGAATAAAACACAATAGTTCCTCATATTTGCAACAAAAGACTCATCTGGATTAAATAATTTATTACCCTAGACTGACTGAAGATTTTCATTTCCTGACCACCTGTCCTTCAAAACAGTATAATTTAATCTGTCTTCACATCTCACTACCAAATTTTTCACAGAAAAAAATATTGAAGGAATTTCCACTTCAAATAGTCTCAAAATTTCTTGACAAGTAAGGCAAACACAACAAA
The DNA here is from genome assembly GCA_024611175.1 of Megaceryle torquata. Taxonomy (NCBI): domain Eukaryota; kingdom Metazoa; phylum Chordata; class Aves; order Coraciiformes; family Cerylidae; genus Megaceryle; species Megaceryle torquata. Next base: position 2,758 of record JANIJG010007132.1, read on the forward strand.
ATCTGATCTTATATCAGTCAACAGAGTAATCACACAAATGATAAACTTGCATCAGTAAAGTGGCCCAAAGGCAGGCTGTTCATATTCCCACAAACGAACCCCGAGATGTATGCAATCCCCCCTGCCCTGAGATGACATCTGTAAACACCTGGGAACAGCAAAGTCCAGTACACCCAAGCATGTGTGGTGTGTACTTTGTCTCTTCCTTCTCACATGGGAAGGTTATTTATATACCAGGGAATGCTAACAGCCAGCCAGATGACATGTAGCAGCATAGGACTGTCACTGCCCATCATGAGTTTCTGAAAACAGCAGCATCTCCTCCCATTCTCTTTGTGGAATTTCCTCAGAGGAGCAGAGGACAGACATTTCTTTAAGGATAACAGTAATCTCCATTCCTGATCATTCTCACAGATGACAGCCAGGGAAATCTCAGTCCACGCAATTCACAGCCTCCTTCAAATTTCTGCAGGCAACTGATACCCAAATAGACAGGGAAAAATCTATTACTTTGCTTAGATGTTCAGGTTTCTGACATTATCCCAAGAAAATTTTGGAATATTCTGACCATAGCAAGGACTCGAAATTGGATTTAATCCAGCACTATGCAATCACCAGATTGGAAAATTAATCCCTGAACAAAAACACGGCCATGCAGTTCAAGGGAAGCAGCACTGGGCACTGCCTGGAATAGCATATGAATTTCTTAGCTCAGGGAGTCAGATCCTGCGCTCTGAAGAGCTCCTTGCAAAATCTGAAGGACTATTAGCACTTCTCAAGATAGCAGGAGTTGTTGCAGTTCAGTTTAAAGAAACCTCTGAGAGTCTTAGCTGGTTTAGCAAATAGCATCATTTGTTCTGCTTTACCATTTGCATCTCAAAAGATGTAAAGTAACCTGGAGAAAAAATTATAGCACCTAAAAAGGAAAATGCCTAATTTAATAATATTGCCATCTCGGTCCTATGAGCTGGAATATTTTAGCTAAAAATGTCTTTCAGTTTATTGATGATTAAACCCCCAAAAGATAGATATTGTGCAAATAAATACAAATGAACACTTTCCTTCGAGTGATCTAATTGTAGTCAATCGATTTCATACACATCCATAGGAATTTGGAACTTATTTTTGTAACATGAAGACACACCGCATCCAACACTTCAACTTTGGATAAGAGTCATGTCATCACTGAAGAACAGCTGGGAATTTTACCTAACATCTAATCTGCTAAATCTCCACCCCTGCTGATTCAAAGGAACCTCTTCTGCACTTACACATAGGCAAGGAATTATACTCGGATATAGGTTGCTGTAGGTTCACATGGATATTCAGCACGTACCATCACAGTTAACACATAATTATTAAGAATATCAAAAGGCAGCAGACCACACAGTTATCAAAAAGATCATATCCAGGTTTTAGGTATTTATTTTTTATACTCAACTGTAAATTGAAGACTATAAAAGAACTAGTTTTTTTCCCAAGTAGTATTCCATCTTAATCAATAGCTTTCACAACATGCCACAGTTTCAGCACAGTCTTTTAATAATGCACTGTAAAATACAGTTATTCTGTTTTAAACTACTATCTTTGCCTCTGGAAAACAGAAAGCTTCCAAATTCTACGCAGTAATTTTTCACTAAATTCTATATGAAATTAAGGTTTCCAAAATTTATTGATACTTTCTCATGTTGCTAGGAAATAATTTGATAACTATAGTGGGGGGGCTCACTGAAAAAAAAAAAAAAAGACAAAAAGAAAAAAAAAGACAGTGAGGAAAGTGAAAAAGATCTTCCTCTTCCTAGAGAAAATGTCCCTCTTAGCTGGTAGCAGCAGGAGTGACAAATCAGCTGTTCCTGAACTGAGACAAGAGGAAATGAGCTGTTATTGACATAGAGAGAAGATGCTGCCACACTTCAAGGAGACTGTGTGTCCAAGAACACTAAACCTTCTGGACACTGTCCCCACATGGGACTAACAGCCCACTGTAAATCTACCACATGTTAATTCACTTGAAGCATGTGAATGCAACTTTTCAGCCTTGTAAAGCTTCTTATATGAGATTTTTGAAACCAGTAGAGTGTCAGCAGCTTGTCAGATAATTATTCTTTTTTTTTTAATTAACAATCAGAAGGACTTGCTGTATTTGAAGAATTTGACTATTGGCCATGTTTCTCACTGTGCTAAGCATGGTTTACAGAGCAATGCCAAGGAATAGTCACAAAATGTTTTCTTCTGTACATACAGCCTCAGTTTTCATAATTGCTCTTCCTCTCAATTGTTGGGCTTGAATGCATCCTAGCAAGATATTCTCTTTAATAAATATATCAAAATGAAGACTGGAAGTGATACCTGCTTATATTTTAATTTAAAGCACTTCTCAATCCCATCCCCAAAAAATCTCAATTAAACAACTCGATAGAGTTGAATACTTTATTATCTGTAAATTTTTTCCCTTTGATTGGGGCTTCAAGAGTCCTTCTTGCTTTGTTACTATGAAAAGTAAAAATACAAAGTCTTTAATGAAGCTTCAAAAATATGTAATTTTACTATAGAGTGAATCAATTTACTAGGGAATGAAAATTACTCAGAAGACAAAAATTTATTATCCTCAGAGTAAAGAGAACAAAAATATTTAGTTATACATTATGAAAAATAGCAATTAAAAAAGAAAAAAAAGCTTTTCCTCCGAAATCTGGTATGAAGCTGCTGCAATGCAGCTGAGGAAACCACAGTCTAGAACCACCTTCTCAGAAAAAAACACATCTTGTCCTCAACTTCTTTGCTCTCCTTATAGACCAGCACTTATCAGAGGGTTTAGCCCAGCCTGCACTTTGTCCTGATGCTACTTAGGGTCACACAACGAATCAGCAAGTGGCACTAGGACAATGGAACTCAGACCCACCAGAGTCAGCCAAAACTAAGGTCCTGGCCACAGCTGTCATGCACATTGCTAACAGGATTTTCTTCCTCCACAGTGATGAAGATTTATCAGAGATTCAGGAATAGCATCTTTGCTAACAAGTATTTGTTGATTGTTAACAAATGGTACAAGACAAGTGACATATTCAAGCTCTTTACTCAGTTTTCACAGATTTTTTTTTCTATGAGGAGAGGTTATGCCATCCTTTTTGCTCTCTTCATAACTCCCTTGCCTTTCATCCTGACAGCTTTCAGCTTTTCCTTTTTTTTTTTTTTTAAAGCTCTACAATCTATTTCTTATTCCCCTCTCTCCCCTCCCACAGATGTGTTTTTTTCAGTTTCTAAATCTCTCCTAGAAACCCCAGCTAGGAAGTCAAATCTGAAGATGCCCAGCAATCTCAGTCAAAATAGCAGAACTAAATCCCACCCTGTGATGGTACAATGACAGGAAGCCTGCACACTTGTATTAAAAACAAAAAAAATCATTTGAGGCTTTGTTTTTAGATGAAAATCAACAAACAGTTTAGTTATTTTTCAAAAAAACCAAGAAATTGATTTTGTGAAAAAATTGGTATTTCAAAAAAATGTGATCATTCAAACTTCCCTTCAGAACAAAATTTAAACAAAATTGGCTGAAGGAAAGATGAATGCAAATTATGGAGAACAAAATAAACCGTGAAGAAAAAAAACACCTTTCAAATATCAGACTAGTGATATTGTAGAACATCTTACTCAGAAGAGTAGTGAAGAAGAAGAAGAAGTATCAATTTCTGACATGGAATAATTTTAAAAATGGATACCTGTGCTGCCTGTAATAAGAGGGTAAAACTCTGCGTAAGTCCCTCAGTCATTTTATTCTCACATTCTTGACAGCTATGTTCAAACAAAATGATTCTTCGTGACTCTGGTAATGTCAACATAAAATTAAAATTTTGCAAATAATATAGGAAACATAAAAATGTGAATGTTGTGATACATTTTTTAAGACGAATGAGAAGAAAAGAAAGTTCAGGAAGATAATTATAACAGAGCTGTTTGTTCCAGTTACTAGTATGCAGCAGGAACATGAAAAGGCAGGAGGTTAATTATACTCTGTAAATAATGTTTTCAAGAGAACAGCTTTGGTAAGTGTAATAGGTTCTCTAGAATTGCAACCATTACTTATTGCAACCACCTGTCCAGAAATACATATTAACTGTGATATCTATGGAGGAAGTGATACGTACCATAATTTAAACAAAAGTCTTAGATAATATCAACAATTCCCATTTGCTATTTTTCTATATTCCTAAATTTCCTCACCTTCTGTTTTGTGACTCAGAATTATTATCCCTCTTAGCATTACAGTCTGTGGCACTGGAAATGCATTACATGTTTTTCAGGAACATAGCACAACACCCAGCTACTCCCCACAATGAGTGAAAGCACCATCACACAGGGCAGTAAATAATTTTTGTCTTCCAAGGTAACCACATCATTTATATGCCATTTACGTAGGGTTTTGCTATAGCATTCAGAAGAGCACTATAAACAATATGATAACTTCAGCACTGCCACCATGATGCTTACATTTTATTGCTACATGATGTTTTTGCCTCTGAGAAGTAGAGATACCATTACTGATATTGGATAAACTTGGAAACACCAAAATAAAAGCACTGTTGATAACAGAGTTTGGAATCAATCACTCTTATCCACACAGGGAAATGCCAATGATAAATTCAAGAGAAAAGAAATGATCATGGGCTGTGCAAGTGCAGAGGTTGTTCTGTGCACTCTCCAGCCTCTTCTCTGGCTGCAGCTGCTCAACTCTGTACGCCCCTTGCCCAGTGTCTTTGCTCATGAAATAGGAAAAAGAAGACCACACACAAGTAGCATAAGACTTGCACATTACAATGGTGAAAAACGACAAGCCATGTCACAAACCCAATTTATATATGTAAGTATACATACCTTTTTATCCACTAATACATGGAATTTAGTGCCTCAGAATTTTGTCTTGCTGCATATACAGTGCAAGATTACATGGGATAGTTTTGCATCTGCTTTAACACTGAAGCAGAAATTGAGAGATGATGCTTTACATATTTTTAAGAGGATTAACTTCAGTTAAGGAAACTTTAGGACATCCTCAGAGCAAGCTATTAAATTATTTTTAGAAAAACTATAAAAAGCTTGTTAAGAATGCATGTGATCCTGTTTTCTTTCATATAATTGAAGTATTATTAACCAGTTCATTTAAATGCATATAGTACTGAATGAAGAAGACTTACAGTAATTCAAGCTTGCATTTACTCATCTATGTACCATAATATGTGGAATAAGCAGAAAGAAAAACAAAATGAAGGCCAATGTCCTACTGTCATACAGTCATGCAGCTACTGTGAGAAGCCACAGAAAGCACTTTATCCATTAATTTATGGAATAAAGCCAGATTACTTTCATAAAAATGCAACACTGAATATAAAACAACCTTGTGCAGTTCTATCAGAAAAAAAAATATTGTTTTAGGTATAAGAACAACAGAGAAAAGGAATGGTTGAAATGCTAGGAAAACATGACTAAGGGCAAAAATTCCAGAAAACATCTAATTAACTACAAAAATAAGGGGAGAGGGGTCAGTTTGTTTTTTTGTTTGGTTGGTTCTTAACTAGTAGTAAAATTGTATTATTTTTATATGTTCTGTAAGTACCTATAAATATGTTATATGTTCTATAAATACCATCATGGGACCAGTCCTCAAAACCAGGTTGTTCCTATGTTTTCAAAAGTTTCATAGGTTTTTGTCTCTTCAAAAATGACCTTATAGGTGATACTTACAAAGAAGTATTTTTTAATTAAAAAAAATAAAATATATATTTTATTGGCTGGTCTGAGTGTGCATGTCAGAGAGAGTGCATTGTTGTTTATATACTTAAGACATACAGAGTAAAATGGCCTTTTTATTGCTGAAAATCTCACACTGTTCTGGAAGCCCATGCCCTTGATAGTGTATATGGCTACCTGTACCAAAAATACCTCTGACTCCTAATTTTTCTTATAGTGTGCTCCAATCACTTTTTTGCAATATGAGAAGAAAAAACACAACAAGAAGTAAAAATTACTTGAAGCCTTAATTTGATTCAGACCTGTAAAATCTTTTCACAAGGTTGGACAGATCCAGCACACGATGGCAGCCTTAACATGAAAATATACTATGAAGGAGAGACATACTGCTTAAATACCTTGTCTTTGGACAACTTTGACAGACAGAGGCCTGTTAAGGTTTAGTGGAATGTAATTATAACCTCTGGGTGGACCTGAAAAAAACCATCTTGGCTGCTTTAGAAACCAGCAATTCCTTATCTACAAAACTTAAAACAACTGAGAAGGGTAGACTGCAATGATTTTTTGGTGTGGTTTTTTTGTGTGTGTGTGTGTGTGGTTTTTTGTGTGTGTAGGTTTTTTGTTTTGGTTTGGTTATTTTTGGTTGGTTGGCTTATACTGGTTTAGTTTTTTCTGTTTGTTTGGGGATTTTTGTTTGTTTGGGTTTTTTGTTTTGTTTTGGTTTTGTTTGTTTGTTTGATTTTGCCTTTTTTTTTTTTATATATATATAGGTGAACTCATATATTTGCACCAATAAAAGAACCAGATTTCTGGCAAAATCTTGGTTTTAATCCTCTGAGATGTAATGGACAAAAAAAAGAACACTACCTATTGAAGACAAACATTTGCCCAAAGAAACAAACCAATTAATCGACAGATGCTCAGAGCAAAAGCACAGCAGACTTGCAATCATAAACTATATATTTGTTTTACTTGTCAAATAGCATCTGCATAATATAGAAACATTTAAAAGTGAAATTTAACATCAAAAATAAAAGCATTTTCAACTAGTTACTGGATGCATCTTTTGAAATTGCACATTTTTTTATCAGCTGTTGGCTCATAAGAACAATTATTCTTCAGTCTCAAGAAACAAAGGCTCAGGGGAGATCTTATTACCATGTTGCAGTATTTAAAGGTGACTATAAAGAAGATGGAGACTCTCTTTACAAGGGGACATGGAAAAGACAAAGAGTAATAGGTACAAGTTACTCCTGGAGACATTCAAATTAGACACAAGAGGAAAATTTTTCACAACAAGGACAATCAGCCATTGGAATAATCTCCCCAGGGAAGTGGTGGATTGTGGTTTTTTTTCATTTTTTTTCCTCTAGATGCACTAGTAGAGTATCAAAACTCCAAAACACCCTAAGGCAGTGAATAGTTGCACCTTTCCAATTACATTTACAAAGTGTTATGATACACAAGACAGCTCTGAGAAAGATTCATTAACCTGGAACACAAGACATATTATTGATACTACCACAAAGCCGAAACAATCCCAATCAATACATACCAGGGCTGTTAAAACAAAAAGCAATAAAACTCACTAGTAGCCCTTTTTATTTACAGAAGGTCCTCACTATATACTCATAAGAATCAGTAAACTTTAAGATCAGCGCATTTCCAAGTTATTAATACATAACACTTTCTGCTAAATCATTTAGAAATATAAAACAAAACTATTGGCTAGATAGTTCACATAAAACAAAGGCCTCTAAAAACATTTCAGAAAACAGAAAGATCTTGAACATACAAAGGTAAAATGGAAATTAATTTGTATAAACATCTTTTTCTTTCTATATGCAGATTACTTAATACTACTGTTGTTAATCTAACTAATGCATCGTTGGATTAACTTGGATGCAAGTAATTGTATCTGCTTAACTTCACAAGTTTTCAAGGTATATCTGGTGCATCACAGTTATTTATTTTGGTAATGGTTAATTCTTTTTCATTTTATTGAATTCCTTTTTTTTTTTTTTTTTTACTTCAGCTTGTACTGAAACAAGTAATTAGAATAATAATGTAAAATACTTATACAAGAAATCCCACTGCTATTAGACCACTGAGAAATACCATCTCTGAAGACATGAAGCCAAGCATCACTAATTATCACAAAAGTTTTCCCTCCTGCTAACAAGGGTAAAATAAATCAGATATGGGAGAGCTATCTGAAACAAGGGTAATGTGGAGAACATTATAAAGAGACATGACATTAGAAGCCACAAGGCTCAGAGTTACAGTCTCTGCTTATTTGACATTTGTTTTGTATTCTGTGTCATTTTTAGGACTTATAATGGAAGACAAGTACATTCACATCCCAAAGACAGGTGGTAAATAATGTTGGTAAACAATGGAAGAAATATTTTGTTATCTTTTTCACATGACTAAAAAATGGAACAAAACACTGAAATAAATACAAAAAGACTAAAATGTGAAGAGAAAACAAGATTAAAACAAAAACTAATGTGATGGTCTCTTTTTTTTTTCCTTCTTTCTGGTAATGAAGAATGTTTATTACCTTAAGTGAGGAGTAAAACAACTAACAAACTAACATCACAGGCATTTGTAGTTTTATTCATATGCATGATCATCTCTCATTACCCCAGCTTCTCTGTCACAAGTGCTAGGACAATTTGAATTCCCTACCTGGACTTACCAATTACTCACTGAATTTGTTATAACATACATAAGTAAAAAAGAACTAACAGGCCAAAATGAATATGACATTTGAACAGTTGTGATCTCTGTTTTTCAATTACAAATTTCAAGGGTTTTATGAAACAACTTCCATAGAGAAAAATTATATATAGGATAAGGAATAGGCATGAAAATGTCTATGTCAGATTCTGGTTTTGGTTTCTCCTTTTTATAAAGTTTATATAAATTAGATTTGATCCCAAGATCATTAACAGGAATTGATGGGGAATGAAGGAAAATTTGATGAAGCCTTAAAAGTTTTTTTACCATAAATTGATTTGCAAAATCCTAGACTGCTGTGACAGCTTTCTATTCCTCACTGTTGTTCCTGCCCATGCCATGAGGGTAGGAACTAGATGACCTTTAAGGTGCCTTCCAACCCAAACCATTCTATGATTCTATGATTATTATTTTTATTTAATTTATTTTGTCTCAGAAACTTTAATTGAAATTAGGAGCTTTCTTTCATTTCCTGCATATTTCACTTAATGATATAAGAGGAGCTCATCAGCAGTTCTTCCATACAGAACAGGGTGATACTATCTTTTTTTCAAAAGAGAGGAGAGAGAGCAGATGTGAAAAAACATCAAAATAATGATTTTCCAAATCCAAACATTTGGCTGGAACACATTTGTCACTCATCACAAGAATAGATTATTTTATTTTCTTTCTTGAGGTGGGAAAAGAAAAGAAAAAAAAAAAGGAGGAAAAAGAAACCCTAGAGAAGTATTATTTAAATAATATCCCCATCAAGGGCAGTATTTGCAATATGAAGACACCACTTCAGATGCACTTGTTGCAAAACTTAACAGGCTGTACTTTTTAACCTTGATGTCCATACCCCAGTAAATGGTTATCAGGCTTTTTTCGGTACAATGACTAAAATGGCAAAAAACTTGCTGTTGTGTCTTAAATGGATTATTAGCTATTCTATGATGGATGCACATGCTTGTCAGCTCATCTACAAATATTCAGTCCTGCTGCAGAACAGAATGCATTTAAATTCAGATATGTCCTATGGACAGGGAAAGTACAGCTCCAAACCCTTCTTACATACCACTTCTACTACAAATATTTTTATATCAAAGGTGTTCAGAGGAATAGGAAATCTGCTATATAAGTAAAGGCTGAGAGAACTGGGCTCGTTGATGCCTTGAGAAAAGAAGTCTCAGGGAAAATCTTATCACCACATGCCATTACTTAAAAGGTGGCTACAAAGAAGATGAAGGGTCCTTTTTTACAAGGAGTCACGTGGAAAAGACGAGGGGTAATAAATACAAATTACTCCTGGGGGCACTCAAATTGGATGCAAGATTCACCATCACTAAGTTGGACACTTAACAGTCATCTGGACAGGGTGTCAGGCCATCTTGTCTAGACCACGCTTTTGCCAAGAAAGTTTGGACCAGATGATCCTTGAGGTCCTTTCCAACCTAGTATTCTGTGATTCTGTGACTCTATGAGATCTTTTCTTCCATAAAGTGACATTAAAAGTGCCACACATCACGCAATAAACTACAAAAAAGTATCACCTTTGAAGTGTATTCAGACTCCACTTAAGCATACATACCACTTAACATTTTAATTTGCAACAAATATTTGTAATTAAAATTACTGTAAAATAGGCAGAATAACATTACAGAACAGAAGTCAAAGTATGATTCACCACACGATACTGTTTTGTATATCAACCACTGAAAAAAATGATTACTACACATGGACACACATACATACATGTACATGCTCATAAAAGGAAAGCTAATCCGTTATTGTTTCCTAATAATGCTGCTGAAAATCTAGGCCATATGCAGGGAGAATTAAATTTAGTAAGATCTGCTTAAATGGATAACTAGTTACCACTTTTTTTTTTGGGGTGGGGAAGATGAGGTAGGGTGGTGTTTATGTTTTTTCTTTTAAGGAAAATGAAGAAAAGCATTATTCAGATCCAGCAAAGAGTTGATAAAAGAAAGGGGGAAAAAAAATAAAAAAATCAGCTATTGGTTGCTTCCATTCCCATAATGCATTTTGGGTGAAAGCTCAGATTAAATTCTGTTGAAGAATATTAGAAAATACTGGAAATTTTTCAGCATTTTAATTGACTTAATGGGTTTACTTAATATTTTTACATTTACTTAATGTTACATAAATGAGGCCTCTTCATCCTCACAACAATACTACTGTGGGTGGGGAATATAGGAGCTTTCTATAAACTCAGAAGTGACATATAGAAGGCAAAAAGAGAGCAAGTGTATAGGAACAATGACAACAAGTGAAGCTGGGAGAGGGCAGGTATGAAAGAAATATTTACTGGGCAAGCTGTTTGTCACTGGATACTGCAGATGAATCAAGGCATAAATTGGTTTGTCCAGTTCTCAGACAAAAATTCTGAGTCAGATTAAATTAAAACTTCTCAGCCTAAGGACAGGCTGAGAGAGTTGAGGTTGTTAAGCCTGGAGAAGAGAAGGCTTCATTCAGGGAGACCTTTTATTTGCTTTCCAGTACTTAATGGGGCCTACAGGAAAGACGTGGAGGGACTCTTTGCCAGGGAGCATAGTGACAGGGTGAGGGGTAATGGCTTCAAACTGAAAGAGAGCAGATTTGGATTAGATATGAGGGTGGTGAGACACTGGAACAGGTTGCCCTGAGAAGCTGTGGATGCCCCATCCCTGGATGTGTTCAAGGCCAGGTTGGATGGGGCTTTGAGCAACCTGATCTAGTGGAAGCTGTCTTTGCCCATGTCAGTGGAGTTGGAACTAGATGATCTTTAAACTCCTTTCCAACCCAAACCATTCTATGAAATTATACTGTCTCTGACTATGAAAGCCCCTAAACTGCCACTGGGAAACAACTTTCTGGAAACGTATCCCTATCTGCCTGCCCTCTCTTATTGTTCCCCAAATACTTATTACTAAGTGATGGCAAACAGAGCTAGATGGACCTTTGGTTTGAAGAAGTAATTTCAATACTGTTAAATATAACTGCTTGCATACCTGTCTTTAGATAACTGTAATCAGTCCCAAAGAAGAAAATGCCCAACATACTATCTAGGAAAAAAGTGAGCACAGCTCTGGTCTGAGCAGAAACCATCACTGTGTTGTAAGGCATGAGCCCTAGTGCCATATGTGGCAGCAGGGAAGCAGAGAGGACCTCAGCCTGCCTCTCCCTCCCATGCCTCTCAGCATGGATCTGGACCAGGAAGCACAACAGAGCACACGCATGAAGAACAGTCATGCTCCCACAGGGTTCCAGCAAAGATCATCCTTCGGTTGTTTATATGCCAATATATTTTTTTAAGGTCCACCATGAACTTATTCACAAGAGGTATTTGCTTTAGAATAGCAGAAGTCAGTGTTGCTTTTAACAATTCAAAATCAGCTTGATTAAAAAAAAAAAAAAAAAGAAATACAAGCAAACTTGTGACAAAGCATACAAGTAATACTGCTAAAATGTGAGATGCATACACACCATTGGCCAGCATGCAGAACCAAAACCTGCCACAAATGCTGAAAGCATCCAAACAGCCTGGAATGTGCTTGGAAGGAATGTCTGCACATGGAGAACTTTGTAGCTCTCCCTACGCCATCATCTGCAGATGTTTCTCTTCTCTCAGAAAACAAGCAAAAAAAACCATCAAAACCATACTTAGATACAAAAACTGATCAAAGTGATACAGTGAGGTGCATGAAATATAGTATTTTTAAATGAGCAGGTTTGACTTGAGTTAGTATTCCTTTAAACCACTCACAGCATGCTAGTAAAAATTTAGATGATTAATATAGATTAATGTTAATACCCAAAGCTCTAAATGTGGTCTACAACAATTTGGTTTAAAGAGATGTACAAGTTCCAGAAGGTGAGTGTGCAAACTGTGGAACGCATCCTAAAATAAAATAAACAGCAGAGGGAAGAAGCAAATGCCTTCTAACAAAATCACCCTATTTTTAAAACAGTCCCATTCTGGGGTCTTTTACATACACATCAATTTCTCATTTGGCAGAGAAAATACAATAGTCTCTTATCAATTGTTCACATTTCTAGGCTCAATTTCCCTATGGCATTCAGCTCATTAGAAAATGTATTAATATTAAATTATCTTTTTCTTAAGTCTATCCTGCCATTAAGTAGGGGGTTATTACTGCCTTATAAATACATACTGCATTATCACCAGAAAACCTAGAACTGGGGGGAAAAAAGACTTAACCATAATAAGAGTACTATTTCTCTTTTTTTCAACAGTCAGTTTGCAGTATAGGCCTTACTGCTGTCACTTAAATGTTTATCCTTATTGATAACAAATATGTGCTTTCAGCTTTTTAAATAATCAGCATGACTGAAAACTGGCAACTTTTTTTTTTTAATTCACTTAAGAATTTGACATCAAGCACCATTTGAATTTAAATATTACAGCTGTTCCTGTAAATTTGCTGTGGGCTGGTATTAGTTAGGACCACAGGCTGCTGTAACACAGTATGGTTTCATAAGAAAACTCTGCTGCTTGCACAATTCATTCTGTCAGGACAGTGAAATACTTCAGTGTCCATTAGAGGAAATTTCAGATGAAGCTTGGCAGCCAAGATGGCAGAGCACACTGAGATGTCACTGGAGACAGAGGACCCCAGATGCTGCAGGGATCAGATACTCATGCAAATTTCTTACTGGCACACAGTAGTAACTGCAGCTTTACACGACACTGTTTTTACAGTACATCATATGGCTACTCTCCAACCTTTGTCTAGAAGCATGTGAGCATGCCCCAGTGCCTCATAACCTTGCACTGAAACCCTGGAGGTGGCTCTTGTGCCCCAGTGTCCCATATATCATTCCCAGCTAGGTACTCCTGCAGCATTCAGTGCTGACTCCTCTTTGGTAGGAGTGATGACCAGTGGTGAATGCAATGACCCAAGACCATTTTCTTAAAGCAAGGGTGTTCAACTCTAGGAATAAATCCTGTCAATAAGAAATACTAAAGCAGAAAGAGGTCTACATGTACATCTGTTTACAGGATGCCAGAATGTAATTTGACACATGGATGTAATGGACACAGATTTATTCAGTCCAATCTTGAGTGGGGTCATCCTGAGACCCATGTCAGTGATGAGGGAGAAATGGATTTCAGTGCTGAGATTTCAGTACCAGTTAAAAACAAGCAAGGAAAACAAAACCAAAAGCCACTACAAAAGTATCAGGTTTTCCCATGTAACCATGTTTCCAATGCACACCATAACATTACCAATACTATAAAACTATTTCATTTCCAGAAGTGACTCAGCTATTTGAAAGAAGATAAGAAGCATAATTTGGGTTTTATTTATTAAGAAGGAAACATACTCTCCCTTCATTCTCCTCTCAAAATAAAGAAGCTGTGATACTTTGTTTGCTTGTGCCTCATGTTTGGAGTCAAAATAGCTCACTGCTACATGTACTGGAAAAATCAGTTAATTTATTGCAAAACTTAGGCAAAACACCACATAAAGTGAAGTCAAATGCTATTAATTGTTCTCCTAAGCACTTTCCTATGGGAATCAGGAGGGAAATAGAAATAGCCTACTAAGAATAATTAAATATTCTATTAATGGACACAGGTAAGGAGAAGCATCTTCATTGTCTTTCCCCTATCCAGCTTCCTCATCAAGATCACATTAATCGCATGACAACCTCCAATAATTACACACAAGACTATATTCAGATTCATAATTTTCAAACACATTTACAACCAACATTTTTATTATCCCCTCCAAGACATTTATACTCCCCGAAGCACAACATTTCACAGATGGTTACAAATTTTAAGTATTTCAGAGTATTAAACCAAGTCCCTATTCCCCTCACATCCTGATCTGAATCTCTGTTTTGAGGAGAAGAAGAACAGCATAATTTACAACATGAACTTCACTATCTATTCAACTCAGAGACTAGCAGCAGTGTGCTTTCAGATAGCTTTGTCTGGGGAATCACATGTCAATACAGCTTTTTGGCTTTTTATATGCAATACAACGCAGTCTGGTAAGGACATGGAAGCAACAGAACAAGATTAGACTGTATGCTGTCTCCTAGTAAAATTTAAAATATTGAATGAAAACCAAAACTAGCATCAATAAAGCAGCAGAAATACACCCTGGAGCCTGCCCTGATCCAGCCTCTTTGTCTCTGGGCCTTTGAAGGACCACATAGGAAACAACCTCCTGTGATTCAGTCACAGCTTTACACAGTCCGTGTCAGCAGCGCAGGACAACAGTATGATCGGCAAGACAAAACTGAAAAGGGAACGGCAGAAATAGAGGAGCTGAAGCTCCTGGCCCCTCCTGTCAGGAAGAACTTTGCTCTCCTTGGCCAGTGAAGCCTGAGCAGAGGCTCGTTCTGGTGAAGGCTGCTTTGCGCCATGGTCTGTGAACAAATTTAGTCCTGAACAGTCCAATCAGAGAAATTAGCAAAAGATGGAAGGAGACAGAGACATCTGTTCACACTGTGTCTTTTCAGCAATCCCCCCAAGAGAAGGTACTGCTGATGTATTTTCTTCTGCTGCTCTCCATATGCATGTGAAACACCAGTCAGACCTCTCCTCTCACCAGCAATTTATTGTAGAGCTTTGCTAGCCCTCTAAGGCCAACATCCATCATTCATGTGCCTTGAATAAAGAAACACATCCTACACCTTCACACCCTATCCTATGTATTTTAAAAGTAGTTTGAGCCAACAGGCAATGGTGTATTGCAGAGCATGGGGACAAGCAACTCAGCTACTGTAGGGAAACAGGAGCTACCAACAGGTCCTTCTCCCTTCATCAGGCTCTTTATGCTGAAATGCCAGCTATGCCAAATCACTGAACTTGCGTGCTTGTCCCTTAGCAAACATCACATACTGGAAAAAAGCTGCAATTTAGTATCCGTAATCCACACTTGCCCAGCATAAAGTGGCTGAGGAATTTCTGGCAATTTGCTGCTCTAGAATTAGCTAAAAGTCCTACCAGCTAAGAAAAAAAGAGTATTTGGCAAGTATCTCGGCCTTTCAGATCAAAAGTTTAAAATGGGGATTTCAGAGGACAGATAATGACATGCTATTACAGAACAAGATATCTGATCCTTGTTTCTAGCAAAAATATCTAGCAGTACTTCACAAAATAGGTAAAGATTGCAAAATAAGTTAAAAAAAAATCTTTAAATTACTTGATTTCCTTTAAATCACCTGCATGTGTCTGATAAAATTAACACATTATTAATTCTGGAATGGAGTAGAAAGAAGGGAAAAAAAGCTTAAAAGATGAATTGAGAGATTTCCAGGAAAGAAGTAAGAGAGACAAAGCATCCCTGTACTGAACTGAAAAACTGAATTTAGTTAGTAACATAGTGTGACAATAAGCATGGTTTAAATGCTGCGATACAGCCATGGCTGCTTCAGTCCATTCCATGTACTGTACTTACAGACTCTGGGAGAAGTACAGCACTGTGAAAGAACGTGACATGGGGACGGCCCTGGAGACCACCATGCTCAAATTCGTATGTATCTATTTTATTATGTGTTCCCATACCTTGTTTTCAGGTGCATTCGGAGGAGACAACATCCTAATACTATGAACAAATATTTAAATGATAGGGAGATCATTCCAAGTTATAGTACAAACTTTTCACAGCAGACAGGAAAAAGTAATGATGCTACTGGCACTGCTGGTAGGTTTGTTATTTAAAGATTTATTAAATGTTGTGAACTATCACATCAGTCCCATCCTTCCTCCCTCAGAGGTACACGCTTGTGTCGTTCAGAGTTCTCTGGGAAGCTACTGGTTATGGAATGTTCTCCAAACTAATTCTGAGCAATGAACTAATTTAATGCAGGCACCTCTACTTCATTCCTTCATCATTCTCTCATTACTGACTTTCTGTATGTTTGTATAAATCCCCTTAAGGTTTGTTCCTATATTGGAAAGTAACTATGACTCTGACAATTACACTGATTTTATTTGCCTTATTCAGCTGTTCTGTAGTGAAAATAAGTTAGTCCCTGTAAGAAAGACTTAGTGGTCAGCAAATACTGTCATTCTTTTTTTTTTTTCCCCCACCAGTGCTTTAAAAGCTCTGTACTATTTTTATTTCTGATTACTAACATAATTTGCTTCCTGTTTCAAAGTGATTATGCCTAGAAAATTTTGTCTCTGGGTTTTGGCAGAAATAAATTCTACAAAAATCTGATGAACTCGTACAGGTGAGAGAAGGAAGTAGTAATACTGTCTCCCATTAATGCAACAAATGTGGCCAGGGCAAGGTGCAGGACACAGAAGAGCAGGCCAGTAAGCCTTAGTAAACTACACTTTCCAGTGGATAAATGTGTGCAAATAATATATTTGTGAAAACTAAATTCCAAAGAGAGTCAAGCTCTGAGGGGGGGAAACAAAAGCATCTTATAAAGGTACTGGCAGCTTTATAAATTATGAGCAATCTTTTTAATGTTTTTGTGATGTGATTTAAAGAGTTCTTATTACTTTACAAGAAATCTGGGGAACAATGTTCCCTTCTCCAACAACATAATTATTAAACTGAGACATATACCAAATTTCAAATGCATCCATGAGCAGGCTCCTTCAGTGTCTCAAAAATGTGGGTAAAAACCAAGAGGCCATAAGGTCTTTTAATCTACAAGCTTTTGTAAAACAGAGAAGCAGACCAGAGCTTCAGTGAAGCAGCTGGTTCCGAGTGTAGGCTTTCAGTACAGTATTAATGGGGGTGATAGGCCAGAGTTCTGAAAAAGCATCTGAATTTACCTTAACTTCATCCAAATGAACAGTCCCACTGAAATCCAAACTTTATGAGAAAGCCTCAAATACCAGTACCTTCATACTTGGAGATTATTAGCAGGAGATATGGTATGGGAGAAAGGTGTTTAAAACACATTTACATAAATAAAATTCAAGAATAGCAGCCCTGCTTCCAGCAGCATTCATTACAGGCTGCTGAAAATGAGTCTGTTACCACAGTAACCAAGCTAATATTGGCTTTCCAGCTTGCAGGCATTAAATCCTTTAAATGCAGGTGCAAATGATAAATTCACAGTTTTGGAGCAGGTGAATTTTCTCTGCCAAAAATGTCAGAAGAGGAAGAACGAAGATGCTGTATATTTTTATGACAAAGATGTTGTAAATCAGTTACCCAAGAGATGAGGTGGAAGGGCTTGTGATAGTAATGAAATCTGGACTGGATGGAGCACAAGCTCAAATTACACTACCCCACTGTTTTTACTCAGTAATGATGGGTATTATTTGAAGGGTTATTCTTGTGATGCTTAAGTTGAACAAAAATTTATTTAACTCTCTTTCAACAATCAAAGTAAAAATATAGATTATTTTTGGTCAGGTAAGCAGGTCGGGTCCAGAATACAGATAAGGAGTAGACCTGATGAGATAGAGCATATTTCCCAGTTTTTGGTTGTGGGATTTTTTTGGGGGTTGTTTTTTTTTGGTTGGTTGGTTTTTGTTTTTTTGTGTGTGTGTGTGTTGTTTTGTTGTTGTTTCTTTGTTTTGTTTTTTACTGAAGGAAAATACTTCAGGACTGTAAATACCTCTTATACTCTGAGAGAACTGTATGGTTTCCTTCCTACCAAACAGGTGGGTTAAATAGCTACAAAGATCTAGATACAGGTCATAGACATCTGATTTTCCCTAACTTAATTATTAGTACTGAATTACAGGAGAACTTTCACTGTTAGCTGTTCCTAGAATTATTTTCAAGTCACTCATTTTAATAGCGCTTCTTTTTTTAATTTATGCATATATTGCTCTTTTGTCCTGTGTATTAATTGCAATGTAAAAAAAAAAAAAAAAAAAAAAACCAAACATACAAACTAGAACTTTTACAAATCATACAAAGAATCTACATATTCCAAAGAATTTCTGGATTTAATAATCAATATTTCACAATGGAATTGCATTCTGGAATTAAATTGTTATAACCTCATGCTTTTAAAATAGATAAATACATGCATGTTGATACAGTATCTGAGTCTACTACTTGTATAGCTTCTAGCATCATCTCATGAGAAATCTTTGCAAATCTAAGAACATGAATGTTTGGAGAACAGAAGCCAGAATGCTTGTCTCAGCCTCAGGGGCTGTGGATGACACTAGGATGCCCTAACCTCTCAAAGGGGCTGCACTTAAGGTGAAGTTCGTGAGTCACTTCTTCCTCTCACCCTCTGACTGACTCAAGCATTTTAAAAAAACCTGACAGAGGTAGGCAGCCAGCTGGGAAAAGCTGCCCTCAGAGCAGATGGGGCAGGCTGGGCTGGGTTATGAGAGTTTCCTGTCTCAGTGCAGAAACTCACTTAAGAAGTTCCAGCTTAGAAGGCCTAGGTTCAGGGTAGCCAGGATGACACTTCTCAACTCATCTGCTATTTTTTCAAAATTATTTCAGATAAGTTTAGTAAACATTAGAAATAAACAACAGAAGAAAGTACGAGGAGGTAAATGTGCTTTCATTGCCATGGGCATAATTGGAGGTTTTACACGGTGATTCACCCAAATGACTTTAATAAATCTTTCATTTCTGAAGTTTCACTGTCAGAGATGACATTTCAGATTCAAGAAATCTCTGAAGCACATTAGATAAAGCAGTTGTTTAAATGGGCAAAGGATAAACACAACAGGTTCTTATAACACAAATGTCAGTGCAATGTTCTCACTTTTACTAAGAGTTGGTTTCTCTACCAATATCTTCCTAGTGTTCTTATTCAGGACCATGATCTTTTACGCATCTATGCTGGTCCACATGGAGTTTCTGAATTAACTCTTTAAACTTTTCAACATAAAGGCTTTCCAGAATACCAAACCTTTAAATAACAGACATATTACTGAAGCATGACACTATCCAGAAATCTATTTTTTCCTTTCTCACATGATAGTAACACCTTGAAGACTAAGCAGCATGACAAAGTCACTGTCTTACGAATCAACAGAGATCAGACAGACCTTTATAAATTCTGCCAGCTGGTGTACTATAAACAAGAATCTATACTAATAGTTTGTTATGCAGTACCTAAATATACATAGCATAGCTGTTCAATAAAAATATTCTAAGATGCATGATGCATGAGAAAAAGGAAGGCAACATGTTTGCATTCAGCCGGAAACAGTCAGAAAAATTTGTTTTCTACACTAATCTATGATATACTGATTTTCAAAAAAAAAAAAATAAAATTACAGAGCAGCATCCTGTAAAATCAATGTGTCATAATCTGCTACTAAGTCATATAAACTGTGTTTCCAGTTTATTACCTCAATTTCAATCCTATACCAGGAAATCCTGTGAAGATTTTGTGAATAGTTCATTGTCCTGGTACACAAGCAGTGGCCCAGGGTGTGGGAAGAACATCAAGATTCAAGCACTTGATGTCATTTACTGTCCCCTGTGTTTGCTTCTAAAAAACTAAGATATGGTCTCTGTATTGTTATTCCCAGACAAACCAATTGTGCCAACAAAACCAAGGATGTTAAGAGTGTCCATTTGACAAAGCATATCCAAATGTCAATTCTTGCAGTTTGCAATGAACGAGCATTTTGGCCAAAAGTCTTGAATAAATCCTCACTTGTGATACCTGTCTCAGTTCATATCTAATACGAAATTTTGACCAGAATGCAAATAGCTTTAAACTGAAATTAAGAACTGATTTCTATAAGTCTCTAATAAGTATTATCAGATAATATCACTTTTATGTACAACAATATTGAAATGTTGTGCCTTTAAGTAAAAACATTCACATTTTCACCTTTATTTTTAATTACAAATTGATATCAGATATAATCTAGCAGCTTCAGAATTCCATAAATGTTGATTAAATGCAGAAAGACTCAAAGTTTTTGAAACTTCAGTTTCTCTGCCCCAGAGTCCTCAATATTGAATGCTGCTATTAAAAGGAGATTAGTTGAAGTTATAATGAGTTTAAGAAACGTAGAAGAACACACACAGTATTTTTAAGAACACCTATTCAATTAGAAGTCTTAAATAAGGGCATCAAACGTGTGTAGCATGGGACTGTTTAAAATCCAAACATAGGTGATACTGAATCAAGTGCCTTTAAAGAAATTCAGAAACAAAGTCAGCAGGCAGAGTTGTCATCTCTGCATGACACAGGATCACTGATGTTTTTGTGACAGGTCTCATTCTTCATAAAATTATACTGACTCAGGTAAATGTTCATCCTCTGCTATCTTACTGAGTGCATCTCTTGTGGTGTTTCCTAGCTCTGAAACTGAGCTAACCAGTTGCAGTGTTCTCGATCAGCCTGTACTTCTATTTAAAGCAAGCAAAAAATACCAACCCATTGTATTTTCCAGCTTTTACACCCATTATTAGTATCAGATCTCTTGAAATTTGTCACTGACTCAGAGCTTTGTGGTCAATTCTTCCAAATATCTTTAGTATAAATTATCAAACCTTCATATAGAAAAATGCTCTTGTTTTTTAGCTGTTTAACTTCCCTTCTCACTTCTGGTTAAATAGGTAATGTGACACTAGTGCTCTGACACCCTTCCAGATTTCTTTAAAGAAAACCAACTTATTATTTCTGTCTTTCCTTCATCATACTTGATAACTTCATAGTTCAGTCTGATATCAGTGCAGAAATCCTGATATGTCAGAGCTTAGATGTCAACTACTTGCTATGCACAAAATCTTTCCTGGAGTGTATAACATCGTCTAACTGCTTCAGTCACTCACTTTTTCCTTCCTAAATTAATTTATTCTCATGATTTAACATTCTCTAAGCATCTAGGTAATGTCAGTCACCTCAGTTATCACTTGTACATAGAATATATTCCATTAAGTTAATGGAATGTATACTAAAAACACTGCATATAAATAAGTACATTAAATTTCAGAACTTTGGCATTTTCCACCTACTTGTAGGAAAATAAAACAGCTTTTCAGCACTTCAGCACAGTTATGATTTTTAAAAAATCTAAACCTTAAATATTCTGGAAGATTTGACAGGTATATGTTAGTTTAACACTTGTAAGATAAATAAATAGTCTGAACCAGACACTAATTTCTGACTCTTGCAATTTTATCATTTGAGAAACAGTCACATAGTATATCATCACAGCATAAAGAACTAAATCTCACAATTTTGCAAGCTGTCATGCAAGACAGCTAAGGGTCCCAACACTGCTTCAAGTCAAGGTGGTGAATGCTTGGTATGAAGAAGTATAACAAAATATTAGCCTTTGAGTAAGACAACTGTTGTTTACCAACAATCCCCAAACACAGGCTTAGTTTATTTTCCTGTTTCCTTCATCCGCCTCCAAAAGCCTTGTCTGTTTTCAAGGTTTTCTGCAACACTTCTCCATGATTATAATTTCCTTTAGCCTTCACCAGTCATACAGTGTTACGACATATAAGCTGCATCCATTGCTAAAACAATCACATTTTCCTTATCACCTTCACATTGGGTACAATTTCTGGTATTATGGTAAATCACAGATTCCTTTTTTGATGTTATAGAGCATGTTGTTGTATTACAGAATTATCTCCTCACTCTACAGAAAGCTTGAAAATCCTATTTGTTTTAAAAGAAAACCTATATTAAATTTTTCAGGTGAACCTAGTTTTATCAGTTGGGCTCTTAGCAAGTGAAAATTTCTTTTTTTCCTTTTTTTTTCTTGTCAAGAGGTTAAATAAATATACAATATGAAAGGAAAACATTAAAATGCAAGAACGTACAAAATGAAAAAATATTAATCAAAATGTAAATAATCTCATTTTTATAAAAATAAGAAGCTTCCTTCCCTCCAGGGGCTGTCATGGAACTGATCTAAAAACAGACATGCGGGTAGCAGCACACAGCCTGCAAGCTCTACGTCCTCCAAAGTTTGTGTCATATTTCCCTAACCTCCTCCTTCCCATTGAAAACTGTGTGCCAGTCATCATTCATGCATATTCAGACCCAGCTGAAGTTAGCAGTTCCCCGATTTCAAGAAGTGAGGTAAAAGAAGTGAGAAAACCCACGGACTGCTGCTCTGGGTAGCCATGATCTGTAAGCGGCTTGAGACAAGCTTCCACCCAGCGAAGAAAGATGCTGTGTAAAAAGGCCAACTGAGCAGGCAAAACCTTCCTAAGCCACCAAAATTATTTTTTTACCTCCACAGCTACTACTTCAGTTTATTGTCATTTAAAATAAGAGTAATACTGGTTTACTTTGGAATGGTTGCCTTAGGTATCTAAACACTTTTGGCATAAGCTAAACAGAAACATACGCTTTTTTTTTTTTAACCAGAAGGTAACTGTAGTCAGTACTTAAAGATTTTAAAGTAACTGAGGTCTTCAGTTGAGTTCTACTACTTCAACATTATGTCCAAACTGCATCACTTCACATGTTTACATTATTACTTTAATGCACAGATGATTTCTTTCTGTAAAAAAAAAAAACCATTAATAGAAGCTTCTGCAAAATTATATTTGTGGGGTCTCACTGAGGAACTGGATTTAAATATTCATTGTACTTTACTGCAGAGATCAAAATCAGAGACAAATATTGCAGCAAAATTCTACTGTCATTTGAAATAGCACAGGATTCAGCAGAATGCTTTTCACTTCACTATGAAGCATTGGGTGGAGAAGTTTGTGAGGGGTTTCCTTGTCCCATCATACTAGACAAATCTCTAACTTCTGCACATTCCAATGGAAATATTCTTTAGATATTTAAGAAATAAATGGTAGAGATTTTTAATCGCTCAAGAAAACAAACAAACAAACAAACAAACAGGCAGTTTTCTACCTGCCAAATAGGAGGAATAAATGAGGGAGGTATCCTAGATGTGTTCTGCTCCCTCCCAGTCAGGAGGAGCTTGTCTTTGACCCTAATGAGAAAAGCCAAATGGCTACAGAAAGCTTTTCCCAGATGGTACCTACTAACTCCCTTCTTGATGTAGCCTTCTGCACAGGATGCTTGGTATGTGCCCATGCTCTTGGCATCCCTGAAAGACTGCTGTGGGCGTTGTAAAGCATCCTCTGTCAACACATGCAACTGAAACAGGTATTTCCTTTAATAGAGGTCAATCACCAAAGACCAAGTTTTGCACTAAAGCACAATTGAAACAGACATCTTTGTGTAAATTCAGTAACGCTATATTCACTGTACTGATCAGCATCCATGGCAGAGAGAAATAAAGGCCCTCCAAAACTGTGACATGGCAGAATTTTAGCTGTGCTCTGATCTGTTCACTATGTAACTCTCCTTCCCCTGCTGAGAGCCTGTCAGTAAAAGAAATATTGGGGGAAAAATTGTACCAATGCTTCAATGAAAACAGTATTCGCTGATTTAGCTCTAGCACCAGAGCACAGTGAAGCAGTTTGTTAATTTAGACTTTTGCAGTTCTGCTAAACTTAGTAAAACTGATGTCATCGAGCCCAGAAGCAACTCTAGAAATGCTCACACCATTTCTTTTCAGAGAATGAAATCATCTAAAGGAGACAGGCAGAGCTGGATGGAAAAACAAAACTCACAAAAGCATTTTAAAAATTATTTTCCTTCTTCAGCTTTTCAGAGTTTGGACATTTATTGAAAGAACAACAATTGCTTCTCCACCAAAATCACATGAGCCAGAAAGGGACTACACTAGTGTAGACTAACATGGACACATGCACCTAGGGCTCACATTTCAAATAAATAACCTAAGCTCTGAAATACCACTTATTCCAAGACAGAATGTGTGTTTTCTCATTTTAAAACAGAAATCAAGCCCTAGAAAACCCTGTCAAAAGTAACATTTGGAGGCATGCTTGATTTTGATAAAATTGGATGGTGTTTTGCCAGAGGCAGTGAGATACTGAAGAGCAAGAGCTAATTAAAAATAATTCCTGTCTTTAATATTTGATCTGAGTACAAGTTCTAGGCCAAATTTCTCAGGTTTAAACAGTAAGAATGTAGCAAAACTCATCTGCTTGTGAATAAAATACCAATACCACAACAAGCTGTGCTTGGACAAACTGGCTTCTTTAGGGCACTGAGCAGAATAACTGAGAATCTGTGCAAGTTTTACTGGGGGAGGGAATAGAGAGAAGGGAAAAAATGAAGCCCAGCAGGTGCTGATGTCTATCCTCTGATTTTTGTAGCAATATTCCTTGGGATTATAATTCACTTCCCACTGAAGGCTCCCAATGTCAACATCAACCAGTAAACCTATCTGAAGTAGTGCAGACATACTGAATTATTTAAAGAAGAAAATCTTCATAATAAGGTGTTTCAAAAGCAGAATACAATTATTTTGCTGCAGCTCTGTTGCATGTCTAAGAAGTCAGAAAATAAAATCATTTTCCAAACATGCTCTAGATGCTGTCTGCACTGGGGGCTGTCAGTGGGAGGTGAACAACTGTATCCTACCCTCAGTAAATGCTTTCACACTTTTTTAAAGGAAGAAGAGATGTGAGGGGGGGAATAATTTTCTTTATTGCTCTGAGCACTGAGCTTGGAGTTGACTGTTTTTAACCAGTTTCAGCTCACTGACTAATATCCTTGAAGTTTTCTGCCACCATCCCACTAAATTAGACATATAAAGGTAAGGAGGCACAAGGTAGGGTCTAGGGATACAGACCCTATTGCTGCTGGGAAGTGCAGTGTGTAATAAAATACACTGTCTGCCAATTCTTATTGATACCACCAACCCTATTCCCCCTATCAAACATCCAATCTGGCCTCCTTGCCTTGCCTCTGAAGCATGATTACTGAAACAGCTCTCAACTCATTGGCTGATACCCAGGGGAGCAGTAGTAACGAGAGCATAACCTCCGCCAACAGGAGGGTGGTAGCCAGGGCCAGCTGATACAAGGCTTGGTATGGAAAGTGTAAGGAGGAAGAAGCCTTTATACACTGTTAAATGACCCTTTAACACATGCAGTCAAGCAAGAGACTCTACCAGCCACCCACTTACTCAGATGCAGTCCAGTTTTCAGTGTGGTGTCTTTTTCATGTTTAGCAGCTTTTTTTTTTTTTTTTTTCCCTAGAGAGCAGTAACTCATCTATGCAGCAGGATGCACTATTACATACAGTTCTGCATCCTCCCCTCAGAGGCACAGTGCAGAAACACTGCAAGTCACAATATCATACGAGAGAAAAATCTGGTTCTGAGTTTCAGATTCAGCATCTCCCTGTGCAGCCTGGCATTTGCCATCAATATGATATTCTTCTTTCCAGCTCAGAACATATGCCTCTTCAAGCATTAGGCAAGATTGGACAACGAATGACATTTGGTCTTTGTTAACCAATTTTCAGGGAACTGGGGTCTCTTGACAGTTGGATTTCGAAAAATAACTATTTTTTCCACGTGCTAAACCACAATAATCTCCCGTGTTTAGTTTCTTCTGGCATCTTGTTTAGTGCTTATGCAAATAATATAATTTATTTGAACCATTTGCAACATTAAACATGGAATTCAGCAGACAGCATGCACAACCAAACTGCACATCCATATGAGAATGAGATGGTTTCCAAAGATAGTTACATTAAGCTTACATTTGCAGAATAAATGATTCAATTCTCATGCTCCACATTTAAATATTTATACAAATACACTGCTTGTCACAATTAGTTTGATTAAAACGTTAAGAAAAAGGAACTGTGCAAGAAATGAGACTTCATCCAGGAGAAGAAGCTATTATTATATATGTTGAAGTTAATTATGTGAAATTACAGAAGCAGCAGCAGGTCAGGAAGTGGAGCTCCAAATCCACACAAATGTCTGACCCCCAGCTCATTCCAGGAAGGTTTTCCAACCAAATTTTTGCATTTAGGAAATAAGATCCTGAGCTTATTTTCCACTTTGTCTCACACAAACATGAAACATGTTTTCCTCTTTCTCCTATGAAAAGTTTTATTCATAGACTGAAAACACACCGCAGTTCACAGACTATTTCCTGCACAGTTTTCTTTGACAACATGCTCAGGACAAATTATTTGCTTTCACAGCACACTCCCCACAACTCCTTGAAGCAGAAAGAGAAACATAATGGAAAATCTTTTCCCTTTAATCTCAGGGCCCTTTTTTCAGGAAGCTTCAAAAGTCCTAAATAGCCTCAGACAAAAGCCTGGATTTGTGATCCTTTTTATAGATCAGACTTGGAATTATTTCTGATCTACATGGTGTCTAATGCTACACAGTTATGGGGAACAGAATGACACTCTCTGTCCAGGAGGAAGAAATCAACTTAAGCCATCTCACTGGTGTTAATTTTAATGTGACTAAGGCTACCCAGAGCTCCACACATGACATCTTGTAGTACTACTAGGAATTCAAGCTCTGACTCCATGCAATATTGGAGTGCTGCTGTAACAAGAGTTATGAATAGGCAAGTGGGTCACCTTGATCTGAGGCAGTTCATTCTGTGTTTTTCAGTAATCAGAAGGAAAAAAAAAAAAAGGGTAACAGGGCTCTACCACACCACTGACGAAGTTCAAACTGAACAGCATTGCGTAAGAGCATTTACTGCACAAAACAGTCAGCCAGTGGGAGGGATTCTGCAAGACCAGCCTATGATTCAGGCTTGGGGGATGTGACCCTGCAGCAAAGGGCATTGAGCAGGGACTTTGTCTAGAGGACAAATAAAAAATTCATTTTGTTTCTACCTAGTTATTTTAATACCATTTCTGGAATAAACCAGAGAGAGACAGATTTGGAATGCTGCAAAAAATCACAAATGCCTGTTGTACCATTCAGCACTGGTTGGTGGTGCAAGAGCACAGAGTGGGAAGTAAAGAGTGGGATACTGCCTTTAACTGCCATGGACATGCCAAGAACCTGCCAAAGAGTTTTCTTTTGTTGTATGATTCAATGAGACCAAAGAATTTAGATGTATCTACAAGGCAAGCCAGATTGCTGAATGTAGGAGAAATTTTGCCTTTTTTTAATTATATATTGACTTTTTTGTTATATATTTGGTTGACATATTTCCTCCTATTCCACTTTCTCTTACTTTCCCCTCCCAAATAAAAAGTTTCTCCTCTTTCCTATTTCTAAGCATGAATACATAATTATGTGCAAATGAAAGAGAGACCAAGAATACATTCAAAGAGGTAGTGGTTTAGTTTTCCAATACCAAAAGTGAGCAGAGGCAGCTTTGGGAGAGCTCTTCTACCACCTGTATTTATGTTCAGAAGAGCTTTAGTGAGACTGAACTCAGTCCCCTTTATTGCTGGGATCTAGGAGAATTTTAAGCACAATCACATACACACAAATGAATCCAAAAATCAAGGACAGAACTGGCACATTCTGAGTGAAAAAAATAAGTTTAACTATGTCTCCAAAGTTTGTCAATCAAGGAGAAAAACTGGGTGGACAGTTATGGAAAAACCTGCTTCCATCCTATATAGGCAAAAGTTAAATATGCAGCTACAGTCCCCAAGAAGTAAAAAATGGATAGTCAGGACAAGTATGAGGGGACCTTTCACTTTCTCCCCTTTTATTTCTCTGTCACCAAAACAGAGCAAAAAGCAACATTTCTGTGTCAGAGAGGGCAGCCATCAGCAGTTTTATTATTATATTTACTACTACCTACAAATACTTCCTCCCCAACAGTCCTTAATGCTGGCAACCTGCTGAGAAAAAGAAAAGTGCATGAGCTGCTTGATGTATCTGCCAACCTGTTCCTGACAGTTTTACAGGGGCTGAGGAAAGACTTAATTTTCAGTTTGATCATGTAGCAAATCACTAAAGACAAATTCCAGTCAGGATCTTTTTAAAAAGGCTTCTACAAACCAGGACTTATTGTAGGACCTGGGCATCAAAAGCACTCTCGCTTCCTTTTTTTTTCTTTCTTTTTTTTTTTCTTATTTTAACTCAGTAGTTTAGTAAAGTAGGTGTAGTAGGGAACACTTTACACTAGTTTAACCTGGACCTGACACTGAAAGAAACAATTGTAGCCTGGAGAAACTCTCCAGCACCGTTTACTGCTTAAAGGTTTGTGCCAGTCTGAGGCTCCACCTGGCACAGTCATAGGAACAAGGGGCAGGGGGTGCATCATGCACTGGATTTTTCTTTCAGGAGTAGAGCTGACATTAAACATTCAGGGAACTATGATCAAAGATTTGTGGGCATGGGAGAGGTTTACAATTATTCTGTAATTATTTTCCATCATTTCCAATATAGATTGGTTCAAGATAGGAAAACATTATTTTCCCCACAATATCATATATATTTTCAATGCCTCATAAGATTTCAAGTTGCAAAAACACAGACGTTAGCAGAGAGCATTATTGAAGTATTAACACTGATAAGTTTTTCTTCAAAGCATGCAGCAACGAAATCTGAGAGATAGTCCTTCCCTTATGTTTTCACTGCCCTCTGTTTTGTTTTTTTATTTTATTTTGATACTTAGCCATGATCATGCCACTACCCAACAGTCATGCAATCAAGGCATAATTTGTTCCATCAGTAACGTAAGAAATCATTTAGAAAAACATTATTCACTGTCAGCTGAGTCTGACAGGGAAAAAAAAATGTCCAGAGGTTGTAGAAAAGATTCACATTTAACCATACTATTACTTTCTCTGATTTCATAATGTGCTACTCTAGTCATTGTTCTTCGAATACAAGGTTTCAGAAGATGCAAGTTGAAAGCAAATCCATTAGAAAACAGGAGAGAATGGTAACTCTAACCAATATTCCCTTCTCTGCAGCAAAGAAGGAAAAGTAATTGCAGTGACAAAACATTTTGTTTTTGTTCTTGGAGTAGCAGTACATCTCCCATATAAATAACTACATCTTATAATTGTACTATAGATACAACAGGTATTTTACAACATACATTCAACATCACAGGCATACATGTTAAGAAGTATTTGCTTGCTTGCAGGTAGGTTAAGTTGATTGAAAGATTTGCATTAACACAAATGAAAGCAAAGTCAGGCCCCATTCCTTTCTGAAACAGAATAAAAGTGGAATATAAAGTCTACAGTGTTTAAAAATAAACAAAACAATTTTTTTCACTATGTGTGTTAGGAAACAATTCTTGTTAGGGGGTATGATTATTTTACCTTTCCATATCATTAGTAACAGAAAGAATTAAAATTAATGGAACTAACTTAGTATATGCTAGAATAATGCAGAACCTTTATTGGATCATTTGTTCTGATGCATTAAAGCAAGCCCTCCATGAAACTCACAGGTTGTTTTGACCTGTTCTGTAGGAAGTCAGAACAAACAGCCTTGGTCAGAATCTATGATTCTGAATCAAAAATATATTTTTATTATTAAAAAAAGAAATCCTGAATCAAAATACACCTCTAAGTATCCCCAGAGAAGTCTTATGGAAGACCAAAAAACTTAGAGAAAATATTTTATTTTCTGCAACCATAAAACCTAAGAGAGAATGGACAACAATAACAAACTATGGCTGTCTCTTACTGACCTTCCTGCTGTACTGGTTTTGAAATTGCTCTCAAATGGTGACTAGGATAAAGACCAGCACTGAAAACCATTAGCTTCAGTAAAGAGTAAGGACATTACTAACACATATTCTATAACTGGTTAAATACTGTCTTTGCATAACCATATCTGCTAATACTGAAACCATCTTTATGATGGAAAAAGAATAAGGCTAAAGCAAATTAAAGTATTATTATGCAAAACATACCCAACTAATTCAGCTGAAAGTGAGTAAACAGGGTGTTTTTATCAGAGGTTATTCAGCTGTGGGCACTGTTCTCAGTGAAATCCACATGGTTTTTCAAACCTGGCAAAAGCTGTAACACACAAGCAGACTGCAGAGACCAGTCCTTCCATGGCTGTATACCATGGGGTCCTTCCCATTTCTCAGTGGCCACCTACTTCTCTCTTGAAAAGCAAGGTGTCATGACTCTGTATGGATAGCCTCAAACACAAAGCATGTACTTCAGTCTTCAGAAACTCTCCTATTTTGACTATTAGAACTATTTATGCTGTAGACCCGAACAAATAAAGACCTGTTTCATAAAAGATGTGACTAGGCATGTTTCTTTTTGAAATTCTTAGAAATAATGTAGGATAACAGAAGAGTATGTGGTCATCACACCTCAGAGAGAACAGTTTCATCACTCACATGGTTGAGGTGTCTGGCTTCCTGTATTTGGACAGCGAAACTTTTTGGTTTGCATCCTGAAAAAAGTTTATCTCCAATCCTAACAAGAAGCAGCTTGCTTCATGCTGCAGTGAAGGAACTTAATTACTTGGTAATACAGTGAAATATGCCTAATTATTCATCAAGACCCTTTCCCTTGTCCGTTCAATTGCCCTTATTGAATCACCTTTATTGGATTATATTTCATTTTTTCAGGAGGAAACTGTAACCCATTTCATACACATACTTCCCAGTATTTTAGAGATCCTGGATGGGAGAGAGAAGGTCTGAAAGAAAAAGCCTATTGATTGGAAAGCTCCATTAGCTGCTACAAAAGTGGGGTTTTTTTTACCAGCTTCAAAGTGTTAGCATCAAAGAGTAACTTGTGATAGGACACTTTTTAATATTCACAGAAGCATGAGGTAATTCCTGGGTCAAACCATTAGCATAAATTACACATATAATTGTGCTGTTTTATCAACCCTTCTTAGAAAGCTCAGGCATGACAATGCATATGAATTTTGGACAATTTTGCATATGTGTGACTGTGTATTTCAGTTTTGGCTTCTGTTTTCAACATTAACGCTAAGTGTTATGCACTTTGAGAAAGACTTCAGACATGGTTCTGGAATTAAAAATTCAAAGCCATGTTAATTCTATGCATTTGTTCAGCTGAGATACCCTGCCCGACAGACAGCTGAACAGTAAGCCAATGAAGTTTGGGTTTTTTTCCTGTTGCATAATTTTTCTACTGTACTACCTGGAAACATTGTGCCCTGGGGTTAAACTTCTCTAAAGAGGAATGTACTTAAAGTACTCGGTAAATCTAAAGAGCACATTGTAGCTTCTGGAAGTGTCACTATATACTTCAGCAAATGGGACATACAGATCATTTTCTTGCACGCAGCAGAAGATGTCATACTGGAACTGAATCTTGTATGTCAAAGCTTTTTACTTTTTACTGAATAATAATACTTTTAAAATTGAGCAAACTACATGTTTTCAAATGGCTTAACTGGAAGCAAAAGGAGAAACAAAGTATCAATTTGCAACTTCACAAAATACTGAAGGCAACATATCTGGTGGAAATTAGGAGAAGCTTGATTTTACATCACCAGCTCATGGCATGACAAGAGCCAAGGAGAGCAAATAAAAGAAGGAAGCTCCACTTGAACAGGACATGGGAAAGTTGCATGCTGTGTTTCTCAAAGAGCTCAAGAACAGTTGTGCAGATACATAAAGAAGGCCTAAAGAAGCTCAAATCAAAGCCATGTAGACTTCTAAATATGACAGCAGTTTTCAAAATCCCCATCGTTACCTGTATTTATAAATAAAAATATATCCATTGTGCCTGACAGGGAAATAACATCAGACGTTTTAGGAAATAAGATTAAAGAAAAAATAAAGTAACAACTAGTAGAAAACAATGATTATTTGAGGATGTGTTTATTTTTCTGAGAGCAAAGTCCATCCATATGAGTTTTGCAATATGATTCCTTTTGGATTTTCTTTCTTAGCTTTTGCTCCATACTATACCAGAAATGCTACGGATTATTTTGTCCCTGAAATTTAACTCCTGCTTTGGATGATGTCTAAGTATTCAAGCATATAGAGCATATATGCTGGAGACTTGACCAAATAACTATTGTTTCCCAGTAGCTATGGTTCATTAAGTCCAGGCTTAGCTATGAATTATTCAGGGTGATAACTGTTTTTAAGTATACTTTCTGCTGAAGGTGCTATGAAGGAGTACAAGAAAACATCATTTTCTAGAACTAAACTAGTTAATTTTCAGAGTAGTAATGCATCCAAGCATTTGAAAGAAAATGCTAATTTTAATTCACAAAGAGAATTTTTTTTTTTTTTTGCCTGTCCTATGTAAGAATATAGGTAGAAAATATCGCTCTCTATCGAGATTAAAAACAATGTATTGTATAAACCCCAATACATTTTAAGGCTCTCTATTTCATAGAAAGTGTTAATTTCAAATATTACAATTCCAAAGATCAGGAAACAAAGCAGATTGATCAACAGAGGTCTGAGGAAGAGCTCAGTGGCAGTCAGCTCTCATTCCCATCTAGCTTTGTCCAGAATTCAGCAGATGTCTTAGCCTGAATTATAAACTTTTCAGTTCTATTTAATTTTGGCATTTGTTCTTGACATTTTGGAAGATCAGGGCTAGTACATAATCTGGTGTGCCATATTTCTGGGTTATTCTGCATCCATTCATGCTTGGTTTAGAACTTAGTCTTCCCACAGAAACAAACTGTCAGAACAGGGGATAAAACCTGAGACGCCTCACCCACAGTAGCCTACTGCAGTTTTTTATATCAGTTTGAAGATCCAAATACAGGCTATCACAGATTTGAAAAGTTACAGGAATGGGGACCACCCATGGGGAACAAAGCTTCTCCTCTTTTAGGAGAATGCTCGCCACTGTGTTTTGCATATGCAGAACATTTTACTTCCAGGCTTCCCCAGACGCAGATTTCCTAATGATACTTACTTGTTTCCTTGTTTCATAGCTAATAATCAGAGAACACAGTTCCATCTACATAGACTATTCTGAAAAGCTCCAGATCACCCTGAATCATGGAAGAAGAGTATCAGGGATACTCTAGTCCACAGCAGCCAGGTGATAGAAACCAATGACATGAAAGACATCAAGCAGATAATTTTATCTAGTGGCTTTAATCTTGCAATGAAACACATTTGGCTCTATTACAAGCTTAAATATCTAGTCTCTTTCTCCATTACTAAAGACTACCCAAAAAAATTTATTCTTTACATGAAAGAATCTCATTTAGCTGTATACAAGGGAACTTGAAAAACCACTACAAAATTTTACAACGCAGATGAAGAAATAGAAACATAAGTCTTAATGTTTTGTTCCATAACCTCAACACATAAATATACATCACAGATTTTTAGTCTTTCAGCTTGGCCCAGAAAAAAAAGAAATCATGGAATCAAAGAATCATAGAACAGCTCAGGTTGGAAGGATATCAGAAGAACATCTAGTCCCATGTTTATGGGAAAGGGAGCTTAGATAAGATTATCTAGCATTCTGCCTGTGTCTAGTTGCACTGAAAGTGTCAGTGAAGTAGATGGAAATACAAGTTGAGGATGAAAATCAGAACAACTACTCCTTCATCCATCTCATCGTAGTGATAAAGACCAAGAACTTCTAGTGCAGAGAACATGCTCCTGAAGTCTGCAGCTCTGACTGCTGAAGCTCTTCCATAACATTTGAGTGGAAGACTGAGAGATGTCTAGTGAACAAGCTATCTAGAAAACACCTTAGTTTCTGCTCCCATTAATATTGTAGCATTTTATATATATGATAGATAATAAAGAAGGAAAGATGGACCTCTTCCCTAGTCATTATTTGTTTACAGAGATATTTTAGCTTATCTTATTTTTTTAGATGACTGAGTTTAAGCTCTGATCAAGAACCACAAGCCTCTGTCCAACCTCACGTGTTATTGGGCAGTAAGCCCACTGAAAAGCAGGCTATATTATCATATTAATAATCCTTTCCCTCATCTACTCACTTGTTAGAAATTCACTGAGAAGATGAGCAAGTCAAAGACATTGAAAAAATGTAATAAACAAGACTTCAACAAAAATAGCAGCCTACAAGTTCCCGTTTGCAGAACGCAGCATGAAATTGTGTTACTTGTATTTTCACTCCATGCTTGGGCCCAGCTGTCATCCTTGGTTTGGAGAGAACAGGCAAAGGATTATTATTTATGAGTAGTCTACACGGAAAACTAGAAAAAAAGGCAGTGATCAGTTGTTTCCATGACTTTTATCTGAACAAGAAGTTGATTCCTTCCCTTCTTTATGATGTTTCTCTTATGTCCACATAGCGATTCTCAGAATGCAAATCTCTGGTCTTAAAATTTACTCTGCACTCCCAAAAAACACAGCTGGGGATCTGAATTTGAGTCTGGAGACTACTGAACACAAAAAAAAAAATTAAAAGAAATTTTTAAATGGGAGAGCTGGCCAAGTTGTCATTTAGACATTGCCAAAGGTTTGCTGTGGAAGTTCTGAAGGCCCAGCTGCTGAGATTCCCATGCTTGGCAAGAATAAAAAAAAAAAAAATCCCTTGAGTATTTTCTAAAAACTGGGCTTGACCTGTCTCTTCAACCTTATTGTCCTTTAAGAATGAAGCTATGGGATCAACACGTGCACAATGAAAAATTAAAGCATTTGAAAGTATCTTTCATGAAAGCAGCTTTCATGACTTTAGTTTATGAAATATGTATTTTGGCACAAACATGGAAATAAAAACTTTCTTAAAAATAGAACTGAAGATTAATCATGTGTATATATATTTTTATATGCACAGAAAATAATTATCTTTTTGAGGGACAGAACTGCGAAGAGAGAGGAAGATGATGACTTATTTTATATTCATATATCTGTAACCTGTTTATGTAGAAATGTCCTATTGATGGGAAAAAAGCCAACATAGCACGGCTTACTATAAAACAAAAACAAAGCAAAACTCCAAATCCTTATGTCCTACACACCCATTTCTGGAGAAACTAGAAATTTCAGTTCAAAAGGTCCTTCCAAATTTATCCTTTCCTACAGAAATTTTGCCTACCATTTTCTTACTGCATAAACTATTACTAAAAGTAAATATGAATAGGATATATAGTTACATTTAATGTCTAGATATATATTTTACCAGATCATATTACCTGTCCAATGCACCAGTACAGTCTGGGAGCCAACTGACTGGAAAGCAACTTGGCAGAGGAAGATGTGGTGGTCCTGATGAATACCAAGCTGACCGTGAGCCAGCAGCACACCCTCATGGCAAAGAAGGCAAACAGCCTCGTGGGTTGCAGAGGGCTGGGTGGTACCAGCATTTGAGGGAAGTGATCCTTCCCCTCTAGATCAGCACTGGTGAGACACACCTGGGAGCTGTGTCCAGGTCAGGGCTACACAGTACAAGAGAAATATGGGCGTATTGGAGCCAGTCTAGCAAATGCCCATGAAGATCATGAAGGTACTGGGGCATCTGTCACGTGAAGACAGGCTGAGAGACATGTGACTGTTCAGTCTGGAGAAGAAAAGGCTCAGGGGGATCTTATCAATGTGTATAAATCCCTGATGGGGAGGCAAAGAAGACCGAGCCTGACTCCACTTGGCGGTGCCCAGTGACAGGACAAGAGTCAATTGGGCACAAACTGAAATGCGGGAATTCTGTTTTACCATAGGAAAAAAAATTCTGTGAAGGTGGTGAAACACAGAAGCAGGTTGCCCAGGTAGGTTGTGGAGATATCCAAAAACTGACCACAGTCCCAGTCTAGGTCACCCTGATTTAGGCAAGGGTGTTGGACTTGATTATCTAGATTATCTCTTGAGGTTGTCCAATTTCATCCATTCTGTGAGTCTGTGATCCTTCTCAGCATACATTACTTTGTTCTATCTTGTATAAATTCATAATCCTACTTCAGAATATTTAAATTATTCTATTAGAAATTTGGGATGTGTAGAAAAGTAAGATCCACTTTAACATGTTTTTCCAGACAAAACTGTTAAAGTTTCAGAAAGTTCAGTACAGTATATGTCTCCCTAGACTGATGTATGGCAACAAGTTGAAGACCAGTTTTGCAAGATAGTCTTCATAATACTCACCATTCTTCACAATTGTCAAAGCCAA
The DNA here is from genome assembly GCA_024611175.1 of Megaceryle torquata. Taxonomy (NCBI): domain Eukaryota; kingdom Metazoa; phylum Chordata; class Aves; order Coraciiformes; family Cerylidae; genus Megaceryle; species Megaceryle torquata. The sequence continues at coordinate 38,992 of JANIJG010007132.1, forward strand.
TCATTAGCTAATAAATATGCCACTAGTCTATAAAAGTTGCCCTAAGTTTACATGGCTAAACCAATGCATTTTGTTTTCTTATTTAGTTAGAAAGAAGTGGCCATCCTTCAATAGCTGCCATAGAAAGAAATAAGGTCTGTAAGTTTGGAATTATTTAGGATCTTTCTGTAATGACTTAATATTTCCTCCTTCCAAAACAAGGCAGTATATTACAACAGCCAAATCTGCAAGGAACATGGTAGTCGGGGGAGCCAGACGTCATTTGTCACAAATAATACTCAAATGACAAAATGCCAAGAATACATGGAAAATAATTTCACATAAACAAAGGCAGTCCAAAATAATTGCAGAAATCATCTAAAGTTTATAAAATCTTAGTTAAGTTATGCTAAAACTTTAACTACTTATTCAGGTGTTACTTTCTGTAGTCTGACATTAAGAGAGAGCTCATGCAGTTATCAATAGTGTATGAAAGACATTTATATCCACCACTGGTAAATATTCCAGTTTCTTTCTTACAAAACTTTTTTAGCTGGCATTATAATCTATTTTTAGGATCACAACACTGCTCTGCTACACGGATGATCCTTTTCTTATGTATTTGTACTATGCTTAGCCTGGTGGGGTGGTACAAGTCTATGAGGGGGATCACAAAATGCCACCCTAACAACATTACCTAATTTTACATAATATTATCCTAAAAATAACAATATTACTCAATATTACCTTAACTCAAATATTAAGTCACTGCCTTCTCTAGGAGGAGGTGCAGTATATTACACATAACAAGTTTAATCACACACTGCTTTCAAAAGCACATTTCCATTCTGCCTCCTGACAGTTCTGATGAGCACAATGTTGCAAGGCAAATGGGCTAAGTTTGCTGATCCAGTGAAACCCTGGTTCCTGCTCTTTCATTAGTTAATTCTCCACAAGAGAAATCAATGTGACTTATCTGCATGCTGCACAAGTGCAAAGGGGGCTGAAGCTGCAGGTCCTTGAGGGGTCAAGGTGGGGGATTAGACCCTCAATTAATTTTGATTAGCTGTACAAAGAAACCACACCCCAGTGGAGTTGAGAACAACTTCATCAGGGCACTGGTTGATCATTAAAAGCATGAAAATAAACTTGATGATCTTGTACATAAATACTGTCACATAACTGTATTGATTTTTAGTTTATCCTCATAGTCAGACTACTGATGGAACCAGCTTGGCTGTATAGATATTCAATCCTAGTTTCCGAAACATGAGAGTAAGAACCATGTTTAATTGCAAAGCAATGCACTGACACCCATGAGTCAGAAAGAGCAACTTAGAAAAAAATATGTCACAGGAAAGCATCCTTGATTAAAGTCCTAGCCTTGGATGCAGACTCAATTTCTTGCTCTCCCATAAACCTCTCAAGATAATTTACTACTATTGAATCTACAGCGCAGATGAGAGTATTCTACCACTAAACATCCGAAGTCCAGAACTTAAAATGTCTGAGCCTGAATCCATGAAAGGACTTAAAAATAATCCATTGAAGGAATTAACTTTTAAATTAGGCATATCTAAATGACAATGTCTAAATAATGTCTTTTTTTTTTTTTTTTTTTTTTTTTTTTTTTTATCTTGGACAAAGCGAAGAATAAAAATTCAGAGCCAGACACAGAGCAAGCATACAATGTGTGGGGAGATTCAGAGATAAGGCAAGAGACTTAGGCTCTGAGTGGCAAGTCATCAAAAGCCAAGCAGTGGGGAGTACAATTAAAAAGAAATGTGAGCTCATCTTCCTTGCAGTTTTGACTCCTGACCTGCTTGGAACCTGCAGCTCTGATTTTGGTGTGGTAAGCAGTGCCCACAACTCATCTTTCCAAGAAACAAGCTGAAGGCAGAGGAGGGCATATTCTTTCCCCTACTATAAACAGTGGTAGTAATCAATCCATAGGTGAATTCCAGAATTCATGTTTCTTCTAAAAAGGAGGGTTTTCCTGGAGGGTTGGTGCTGGCCTCTGTATTCCACAGACCAGGGGCCAGAGTCCCAGGCTGGCACTGGGCTGCCCTATGTAGCCTGTCTGTCCTGAAGCCTGGCTGCTGTGCAGGCAGTACTGCCAGAGTAAGACCTTGTTTCAGCTGCCTAATGGCTGGCCATAGCCCAAAGACTGACTTTTGGGCCCTGTTCCCCGAGACTATCACTACAGTTTACAAGAAACAGTCATCATAGAAAATGATCAAATTTTGTCTTTTATCGATGCTAGCAATAGAGCTACAGTACAAAAAGAGTATAATTGCAAGAAAAAATATTTAAGAAAACAAAACACCAAAACCTAAAGAGTGGCTTTTCTCCTACTGCCCAGCCCAAAACATGTTCCAGGCCATAAAACAAGGAGGAAAGAGGTTCTCGTATAAACCTCGGCGGCAGCCGCCCCTCTAACCCCGGGCGCTCGGCTCCGCAATTCCCCGCCCCGAGCGCACCCGGCAGCTCAGCCGGCTCTGCTGCGGCAGCGGGCACGAAGAAGTAGTTAGATCAGCTGCCTGACGCTTTGTTACACGGAGGGGAGGCAGTTCTGTCCTCAATCTCCTGCACTGGGTTTAATGCTACCCTGTAACTGAAGATGTTTGCTGCCCGATTCTCGGGTACAATAAACTGACCCTCCTGCGCTCTCCTCAGCCTGCCTCGCGGCTGTGTCATTTCAGTAAGTCGCATCCTCACAAACATCCCACCCAGGATTTAGACCTAAGACACTCTAAGCCCTTTTTATAACCATTAGACAGATACCTCAGCAGGGAATGCCATGAGCCTCCCCACCATCTTACGTTGTTTATGCTGAGATTTGGATAGCACAGATTCAAAAATGGCCACAAGGACAAATCAGGAAACAAACAGGTATTGCTTAGTGATTGACTCTCCTACTTCTGCTATGTTGGCTCTTTCAAGTTTGGCTCTCTCTACTGAAAGGTGCAAAGTTGGGGATTTTTAGATCTTGGGGGTTATTTTGGTCAAAATGTATCTTAGCCTGGGGAAAAAGGAAAAAAAACAAACAAAAAACAAACAGAAAAAGCTGGGTGTGCTCAATAGCTTATTACTGTGATGTTTTTTTCTAAGCAGGTGGTTCACTCACAACGAAAAAGTCTGGAAAATGCAACCTCACCCCCTGTTTTTTCCTCTTTCTCCATCCTCTATTAAAAAAGCTGTTGATAACAGAGTCCCTGTTCCTGAAGGCTCTCAGATACATAATTTTACACTTACAGAAAAATCCTATATACTGAAGAATTTCAAGCAGTTCAATCTTGGTTTTGAATTTCAGCATGAATTTGAAGACAAATAAAAGTAAGCAAAGCTATTTCCAGCATTAGTTGCCTCTAACATCTTCTCAGTTCAGTTCTCCTGTTAGCACTGATTTTTCTTGTAAAACTATGCAATGCTAGGGTCTTCCTAAATACACACTTTAAAAAAAACCCCACATCACTGACTGCTAAACATACAGTTGTTTTGTGAAGGATCTAGGTCAGAACACTGAACTTAGCATAGTAAATAACTGAGGAGGAGTTTTAGCTATAAAAACTATTAAAGATGAAATTCACAGGAAAATATTCTGACATTGTTTGAAGATATGCTGTAGAAACAGACAAAATTCAGTCTAATCTAAAGTATTTCACAAATTTTGAACCAACCACCCGTACTACAAGACAAATTCTAGAAACACAAGTACTTGAATGTCCTCTGCCTCAATAATGAATGCCAACACATAATTTCATACTACAGTTGTCACTTAATTACTGTCTCAAAGATTTAAAGATTCCAGAAGTGTTAATTCAGAATACAGATATTTTTCACTTACACTTCCCCAAGCAGGAAAGTTTGCATTTGTAGATTGATTTAGACCTCGATTTAATGCAAGGTGACAGACTCTAAGAAACCCTATGTCCCTGGGTCACTGTAACTGTCAGTGTCAAGCAGTCACTTCCAGAACAAGGGTAACAAAAGGCACAAACCGTATGCAACAGTCTTCTTAAAGAAACTTTTATCTATAACTTACATGTGTGAAGCAGTTATTCATAAATCTCAAATACTGTTTTGCAGTGCAAAACAATATTTACTTTGGCACTCACTTGGGCATCCATCACAAGTTTAAATAGGTGTCTTCACTAATTTTGTTGAAGGTGCTCCACACTAATTGCAAATACATGCTATATTTGCAAGGGCACTATGCTATAGGATCCCAAGGCCCAATTTACTTCACATGGCACTCGAAGGAATTTCAGTTTTCTAACAAAATAATTAGGAAATTAGTCCAAATTCTGGTCTTGTTATTAAGCCTTTATGCAAATTGGACAGTTCTTTTCTCCTAGATTATAATATTAGATTAGTCAATCTCCTTTCTTACAGGATCTGTGGTTTTTATGTGTATGCAAGTGAGTGACAGGAACCCAGAGACTGTGGGGCAGAAGCCAAAACCTACCCACTGAAAAAAAGGAGGGCAGGAAAACCCAACTGGCCCTGCAAACGCAGACAGCAAAGCCCAGCATCTTCCTTTGCTCTAACTGCAAGATGCAGCTGATTACATGGATGGATTTACAGCTCAGATTTTACTTTTCACACAGAGATTTATTGAGTTGTAACAAATTATGAGTCCCTGGAAACAGGTTGCTGGTGCTAGTCCTGTGAGATTGCTGAACTCCACTGACAGGGTGGCTGAGATGAGAGCAGTGCCTCTGGTCTGAATTTTTACAGTAGCTGCCAGCAGACACACTACATATTTTACATGTCATGTTACTTGAAACTACATACACACAAAAAAACCCCACCCTGAAAAGTGCAATTCTAGTATAAAGTTGTACGTGTCAACAAATAACAGTTTAAATCCCAAATTCTCACCCTTCCAAAACTCCCCCTGCCAGTTCTGCAAAAGTACTAGATTATTTTGATAGCAAGTTATCTGTGACAATAACACAAATATGCTCATTTCTCAGAAAGAAATAAATACATGGCTCAATAAGTCTGTTAAAAAAGAAAATAATGCAGACTAGAGTACAGACATTTAATGAAAGCAGAGATCTAAACCAGTTCTACATCAGCTGTTTTAAGACTTCATGAAGGAGCTATGACCATTCAAAAGGCTTGAATGCTGAACACCTCACAACCTCCATTTCCAGGACCAGTTAGCCTCTGTTCCAAATTAAAACATTGTTCTTCTGACAATTCTCTTAAAATGCTGAATTTCAGACAATATTAAGTTAGTAAAAGCAGTCTAGAATCACCACACACTGGATTAGCAGCAGTAAGCCCTATCAGGAGAGCAATTCAAATCAGACCCTGCTTTCCTTCTCTATCCCAGCAATCTCAAAGTCCACAAAACAGAGGCAGGGAATAAAGTTAAGCATCCAATCGAGTTAAAATTCTGTCAATAAAAAGAATGGTGTCTCTCTAATTTTGCAGTTTCATTAATATTATTTCATTTACTGCTTATATAATTTCAATAGTGCAATGGTAACAAAAATACAGTTAATCTATAAAGATAAGCTTTTAAGTACATTTACACAGTTTTTTCTCTTTTAGAATTACTTACTAAGCATTTGTCAACACTGGGAGAAGAATTTTAAAAAGCCCATAGTCTGCTGAGCAGGTTTTGTGTGATGAGTTATTTAGGTTCTATACGAGTACAGTGGTGTTCCCACATGCCTTATGTTTCCACTAAGAAGCTATTGAGGGAATGCATTCCTGTAGCCAAATACTACTTCAACATCAGTAGTTATCCAGCATCTTACAATAATGTTGTATTAGGACAGACCATTAGGACCTGAAGCTGTCATCCTGGGATATGAGGTGATCAATCAGTGAACAAGATCTGAGAACAGGTGATATAATTTGCCCTACTGCAAGTAAGACCTCTTCAGTTCTTTCATAAACAACACTGGGTTTAGAAAAGTGTTTGAATAGAGGGAGTTATGATGAGAATTTTGTTGAGAAACAATTAGTATGCATGGGGAGAGGGAACAAGCTTTTTTTCTCCTCCAGATTTAACTGAACAAGGGGATGAACTATCCCACAGAATGCCAGAGAAGGGGAATCATCTGTGTTTAATGCTGCAACATTCCCTCTTCATATAACCCATCACAGCTGTGCGAAAAGGGCAGTCATCTCAGAATCCATGAAATAGAGTATCAGAGAAGTTACCATATCTTTCTAAAAGTCGTATTCAGTAGGGCTGAAAACATTACACATAGGCTAAAAACAGGGAGAGGAGGAAACTACTGTGTAAATTACAGGTACTAGTAAACCACATGGCTTGTGGAAGCTATATTTCACCAGCACAACTAACACACTCACTGCAGCCACAGTTGTATCAACTGGTACGTGGTTAAAATCAGCTTTGCTTAATTTAATGTATATCTAATAATACAAGGGGCAGGGAGACTCGATTCTGCCTAAACCCACCCAGTTTCATTCTCAGAGCAAGTAAGTCACTGCTGAAGCAAAAAAAAACCCCTATGATCTCACCTCTTGCTTCATTCGGTGTGTTTTGACAAATTACTGAAGAACTCCAATTCTTCTGCACTGAATCTATTCAGGAGTATTTATAGGCTCCCTCTACCTGCTCATCCAGTCCTTTACTCTAAAAAAGACACATCTCCAAGGATGACTAACTGGAAAGGGGAGCACAGGCATCCTTGTTGATGATTACAGCTGCAGTAGATTGCCAGCCTCATTGGCTTGCATCTTCCTCCAAGGCTCCAGGCATCACAAGAGAGACACTGGAATTGAAGAAAACTACTGAGAGATGTTTACCGTTTTGCCTCAAATTCCAATATATTATCCAAGGGACCGATGACTAATTTTACTGTGAAAGTAAAAGCTGAAATGAGACCCTGGAACGTTGGAAGGGAGGTAGTTAGACCTGGGTGTGGGATCTCCTCATTAAAACCTGAGTTCTTGTACTGAGTAAAAGGCCATCTAACAAATTTTAATAGGCCCAGGAGGGAAACACAATTACAACATGTTCTTAGGGCATGCTGCTCCTAGAGGAAAAACGGTTTGTTCTCTTGCTTATCTAAGGCAACAACTTGTTGACCAATGACAGCCTTTTAAAATTAAACCTAAAGCTAAAAAATGTTGCTGAGTATGCTACCATAAATGCAGTCTTGGGCATGTACTTCACCTACCTTTGTGTGTTAGGATCACGTAAAAACAGACAGATGAGCTTTCAAAGATGTGAGATGCTTTAGTGTGTTTCTCTATACCATAAGGTATGTACATCCTATTAAATGTTACTTTATAGCAGATCTTTGAACCAGGAATACAAATAAAATAATGAACATTTTACTGCTTATGTGGCTTCATATTTCTCATCTGATTTATGTTGACAAGAATTTCCAAGTAAAAAATCTTCCAGAGCAAAGATTCTACAATCACACTTTTTTGTTGTTGTTGTTAGTGACAACAGTTAAAAGGAAGAACCAGATCTCTGAGTGTCCCATCTCCAAAAAGCTTGAAATTTTATTTTTCTCCATATAAGATTGAGAAAATAAAAGCCTATTGTAAACTGAATGGAAGAAAATAGAAGAACCACCGAAGGCCAAAAATTTCCCTAGCAAAGTGATATTATAAACAATGTATGTTTAAACATACAATCAAACCAGGTGTGCTGCTTGCTTAGAGACAACATGGAAGTGTGATAAGTATCTGTACTAATGGTTGTACAGGAGCAGCAGCTAGTGTTTATCTCTGTGGTAGCATCCCCAGACAGGAATACCCAGGTAGTAAAGCCCTTCCAGCAAGTTTTCTTTATTCTGTTACCTGCATCTATCAACTCTCTGCATGTCATGAGATGTTGTCAGATATCTCTAGACAAAGCATTTCAAGGTCACAGAGGACCTCTTCCAAAGTTGTTACCTGTCTGTGAATGGTTTCAGGGTGAAAAAAAATCATTAGAAGACCCAAAGTGTTAAGATAGAAATAGATTAATTAAAATACTTGTAACTGATTGCATACAAACTGAAGAAAAGCTCCAAAAGTAGTAATACTACCATGAAAAAGTAAGCCTTTCAGTTGGTGTTATACTACATTTTCATAAGTCAAACTGTGGGTCACTCCAAGCACTCTGCATATTGTACGTGGCTGAGCATTTTAACTGCTTTTACAAATCATGCTTTTGACATCCATAGAGCTGGTATGAGCTTCTAATGAGCATAAAAAGAAAAATAAAAAAGATCCAACAAAACCCCAGCGAACTTCTCAATTGTAAATTTAACCTGATAGCAATCTTGTAAAAAGGTCAGCAATTTCAGAGTTTCCTACCAAGACACAAACAGAAATAAAATCAAATTTGGAACAGAAGCACTGATGGCATGGGTAAGCACAGAGATTTCTCAAGTGTTTAAAAAAAATATTTTGTACACACACAAATACATTTCACCTGTGTGAGAATTTGAACAAAGTAACTAAATAATGTTATAACTTTTTTTAAAGCAGTGCTGTACATTCACCTTCATTTCTTAAAGGCTGAATTACTGACAAATGGATTTCCTAAAAGAAAGGAGGAAAGAAATCCAAATTATTTGTATTGGTCATATGATGGTTCATTAATTCAAACAAATTAAATTTCTTAATGTGAGAGCATCAATATATTAGACAGATCTTGCAAATCTAGCACGCTAACTTCTGTCTACTTTTGATTCACTATAAGCATTTAGTTAATTTTCTCTTACAACAGCCTCATCCTGCCAAGATTTATAGCTCTTTAATTTTTATGCTGTAATACAATCCCAGATCTCAGTGGAAACATTCATGTCATTAAATGTAGTGAATAGACATATATCTTTTGCAGCAGTAGGGCCCAATTCTCAGACCAAGCTCCAAATTCAAGCAATAAGTCAATATTTAAGTAGGGAGAAGAAGTGTTGCCAATTGCTTATATCATTCATTCAGTTTTCAAAATATATACTGAGGAGGAAAGAGGGAAAACTCCCTTTCCTTCAGCAGAGTATCTAGGCAAACCATTCAAGGGAAGATGTATTCTGGGTAAAGATTGACAAGTTGCAAATCTGTGGAAAAATTAAAAATGAATATGTAAAAGAATGCCTGTCTATTTTAAGGTAACATATTTTCACCTTAACATCTGAAAATACAGACTTTGTTCTGTTACTATTTTTTTTTCCTTTTGTAGTGACAGGCACATTTTTAATTGAACAGAAGTGCTGAGAAACATTAAATACAAATGTTATAGTAAAAGCAGAGAAATAAGGGGACCTAAGTCTTTGAGGAACAACATCCTGGTCTAGGATGAAATAAAAAGACAAGCTTCTATTACTCTTCTATGACTAAATTCTCTTCACTTGGCTTCAGTGATTTAGAAGTTAAGCATTTATTCTGGGGTGCAGTTCTTGATTAAGACACCTAACTCTGCATGTCTGTAGTGCCTTTGTAATCATTTGAGTTCTAGTCAGTACATTTAAGGGGCCAATCAGGAGTCATCTCACGACAAGCAACCACCAGTGCTAGTCAGGTGAACAGCACTCTCTGCTCCACTGGGCATACTGACTGCATCTCTATTGACTCCAAGAGGTACTCAGGCACTTGTTCCAGACGTGTTGGCAGTCTTCTTGGATGTCTCTGGACCTGAATCATATCCCTCATCAATGTCAGTATTTCAGACTTCTTTTGTAAACCAAGTGAGAAATATAACCTCTCAAGGAAAGTTCATGACTTCCAAAGTTTGTATAGAATAAATAGGGCAAACTGTCTTCCAGGAGTGCCTGTCCCTGCCAGCACCACAAAGTAAGGTTCACTGGCTGACTTTGGAACAGACATACTGAAGGAGACTCATCACACTTTAGAAATCTGCAATGCTACTGTTTAAGCTTCAGACCACTGAAATAAATCCCACTACTGGGACTACCTGGAATGGATGGTCATCAGTAGGAGTTTGCTCTTTTGAGATGGTATTTCACTTAAACTGGAATTCAGTCAGGCCCACTGGAGCATGACTGAAAAGCAAGATGAGCAACGAACATGTAAGCTTGGCTCATGTTTTTCTTGCAGAGGAGACATTAAGTCCAGCTGGAGCTCAATCTAGCCACTGTCAAAAGGGACAACAAAAAAAGGTTTTACAATCACATTAACAATAAAAAGAGAGCCAGGGAGGATCTCCATCCTTTATTGGATGCGGGGGTGGGGGAACATTACCGCCAAAAATGAGGAAAAAGCCGAGACACTCTTTTATAACTGTACAACAGAAACATCCACTTGGAGGTGCTAAGGTCGTGCTCATTGTATATTCAAATGATCAGGAAATCAGATCTCATCCAACACAACCCATCAGGCTAAGCATGCTGCTTTTCAAATGTCATGTCACTCTCTCAGCACACGTTACATTTTTAGTCCCTGGCCTCTTTCCCAGACCTGCTGTTTCTCTCCCAGTGGCACGGGTGGGTGTGGTCTGTCCCCTGGGGGCACACAGGCAACCTCTTGGCAACCCCATAAAAGTGCTTTTGCAAATTTTCATTTGCATGTATTGATCTACTGAGGAAATGCTGCCACATCTAAAAAAAAAAAAAGAGCAGTGAAGGTACAGAAGCTCAGAGCTGAGCTGAATTCTTAGCAATTTAGGCAAAACTGACACTGTCATAGGTATTTCAGCAGTGGATTAAAGGTGATATGCAGTATACTATTAGTCAAGCTAAAGAACTTCACCAGCACTTGACCAAAACCATCAAAATTAAAGCTCCTATGGTTATGAGGAGTCCTGTAGCACTACTACAGCATCACTGGAGGAGTTTAATGGCCCTGGACTGGGTGACAGGCAGGGTGGGGGAAAGGCCCCAGAGGAGGCTGGGCAAGGCCAGGAAGGTCCTTTCATACTCTGACAGTAAATTTTCATGGAGAAAGTTTGTCACATTTTGGAATGACAAAGCCCAGTTTCCAACTATTGAGATCTGATCAGATTGCAGTTCAAGGAGACACTGCTGCACTGTGAATTAAGCCGTGCTGAACATCACATGTTACCATATAGTCTCATCTCCACATCTATGCTTGAAAAGAGTGACTTTGTAATGCGCTACATACTGAAAAAGAGCACACATCATCAAACTGAATGGGTGTGGACAGATCCTGCAGCTAAGTGAGCTTAGACCTTTATGGCATGCCACTTAAACCATGGGAGCCCCCTTTAAAAAGAGAAATAGTTCAAAGCGAGCAGCATCTGCAGATCTTCTGCAGCCATCAGTGCCAGAGGCATATTTCAACAGCCTGAATCCCTGCACTACTGGCAAAGCTATGGATTGGTGGTGTGATACTGTAAGGAAGAGCTGAAACAAAGGAAATGGATTTGATGTTCCAAAGTAAAAAGTTCTCAAGACTGTCAAAGCCTTCACAGTTTATTACCACTCACTGATTAATAAACCAACAGTTCCATAAATAATAAGCCAGTGAAGTAAACAACCAGGAATATATTTAGTAAAGAATTTACATCTATCCTCTGTATATCATTTCTGAAGTTCAACTTAAAGTCTTGGATCCACTGAACTCAAAATAATTTTATATCAGTGCAAGATTTCACAAGCTATTCATTCTGTTCATTCCTGACTTTGAATTTATGTTTCTCTACAGTGACTCAAGTATGTTTTAAATGCAGGAAAAAAAAAAAAGAAAAAAAAAAAAAAAAAAAAAAAAAGAGCAAGAGTATGCACTATATACATTGTGTCTGCCACCACAGTCATCCACAACAATGTGAAATATAGCAGTGCATGTCTAATTTCTAGCAATATTGGTAGTTATTGCTCATTTCAAACTTGAACAAACAAATAATAAAATGCATACTTTTGGTATAGTCAGAGCACATCCCTGTGTCCTGAAATCTATTTCCAAGCACAGAAGTGTTGGGTTTTTTGTTCTTCTCAGTCTTATGATATCTGACAAATGCAATATCCCTACAACTGCCACAGTTAAAAGACAGAAAATTCATATTACAATAACATGAAAAGCAAACTATGCCAGTATGAAATCTCAACACAGTAAGAATTTATTTAAAGAAAAAGGACAAACTGATAAAAATGCATATAAGTGTAGTTATTTTACTGAATGTCCCATGAATAATTTTAATAAAATTCATAATAACTGTAATAAAAATCATCTTTGTAACTTTTACATGCTAAATTAGTGCTGCTTAGTTGGCAGGCAGTAATTTGTTAATCCGAAGTGGTCAAAGTATTATGATTTATGTGACTGTACTTAACCACTGTTGAATACCATTTACTTCACGCATGATACTTAAGTCTTGGGAGAATCACCCTCTCCCACATGGAACAATTGTGGTTCAAAATGCCTGGATCACTTAATCATTTTTCTGATTCCCCATCTCTTAACTGGGGGCAATCACCATATCATAAAATTTTTATTAAGCAGTGTTTGCAAATGTAAGGTGCTTTGAACCTGACAGTGCTAAGTGCTACTAGCACGCTGGAATTATAGGTAAGACAAAGATCATTCATAAATCTTCATAAATGCACTCCTCCCTATCTCAGTTTAGATAAAAGTGGCAACTACTTACATGCATAAAATGTGCCACCTACAGTTGCTATATTAAAAAAATATTGACAAACATTTGTTAGAAGCTTTTTATTATATCCTTGAAAAATCAGTGTTGGCACAATAGGTTTGCCTGCTCTACATACACGCAGACCACAATTTGTCATTTTTACTATTTGAAATAGTAAAAGCAGAGCTGAATTCAGGACTCTAAGCTTTACAGACTTTCGACAGGTTAGGATGGATTAATTATATAAATATCCAAAATATCTAACTTGGACTACCAATAGATCTATTTAATAACAATATTTCCTCTCTGTACATTTGCAGCAAAGCAGCAGTTGTGATTTTTAGCCTACATTTCCAGTGCTGGCAGCCATGCAAACACACAGTGGGAAAAGCCAGTTAGACCCGAACTGCAGGATTGGCTTAGGGAGCACCCAGTGCTCCACACACTCCCATCTCCCCTTGTCCAGACACCTGGCCTGCTTCCCAGAGGGAGAAAGAGAGGGTTGGCAGGAGAGGAGAAGAGGAAAGAAGAGAGTAGGCCATCCTCCATGCACCCCAGGGTGCTGCTGGGTTGCAGCTAGGACGCATTCCTGAGAGCTCAGAGCTCCCACAGCTCTGATGTATACCACAGCCCAAACATCAGATACCCCATGACTCATGCTAAATACATCCATTTAAACATGTAGTCTCTGTAAAACTCCACATACTGCTGAAGGCATTGGTTCAGATGCAAGAAGGTTACAGAACCGAGCCCTACAGGCAACTCAGTGCTATTCCTATTATTGCTATCTGTGCTGCAGCAGTGACACTGACACTGATCACAGCCCTTTGCGCTGCTCTGCGTGCAGATACACAAGATGGCAGTTTTCCACCCAGGAAGGTTTTGTGTTCTAAATTTAAACAAGATCCCATTTATAAATAGCAACAGAACAATGTGGTTAAATAGCCTCCTTTGCCAGCGTCATAATGATTCCAAATTGTATCAATGGAAGCAGTGAAAATTAACAGCTTTGCCTTCATCCTTTGCATGTTATGTAGGGGAATCTGTCAAAATGACTCCGTTGAGAGCACTTCTATCCCTGTAACTCGCTGTAAAGAAAACAAAAAAGAATGTCCCTAAAGACAAATTATTTAAACCAGAAAGGCTGCAAGGATTAAGGTAAAAAGTCCACAGTTGAAGATACTGCTTATGGCAACTGCTGAGATTCACCGTGCTTCTTAAAATATAAATAACCAAACCAAAACAAGAATCACACAAAACACAAGTAAAAATTAACTTCCTTATTTTCTAGTGGAATTCACCTACAGTTTAATATAGGTTCCTTTTCTTTAACGGTTGGATACAGCATGCTATGCAACTTGGTTTCAGTGTGTTGCTTGGTGGACAGTGGTCTCCGTTACATTACTGAAGCTTGGGAAGACATGGTTAAATGCTCTGTAAGTAACAAGCCATAGCACATTTTACCAGATGGCTGTTCAAAGGCTCATACAGGCATCCAGAAAACCTCCAAAGACAGCATCCATAATGATTACTAAGCACACCTCTAGAAGCAGTATAAATATCAAGAGTGATGCAGAAAAACAGATAAAAAAGGGAATAGGTCTGATGTGTAACTGCACTACCCTAGTTTTACATTACTCTAATTCCAGAAATCTGCCCAGAAATTGGTCCAACCCAATTTTGCTGGACGTAGAGTGGCTTTAGGCAGAGTAACAGCAATGAAATCAGATTTTCTGCCAACTCTTACAGATTTGTCCCTGTCTAAAACCAGGAGGAAATATGTGATACCTTTGAAAATAACTGCAAAATGATATCTTCATAGTGATTGCCATACAGGAGTAAGTTTCCCAAGGCCAAAAGAAAGTGGAAAATGTTACTTTTGTTAACAAAATAGCAACATGTAGTAGGAATCTGAGAAGATAAACTATTGCCTTACAAAGCAACTATATGAATATAGTCTGAGAACCTGACTGCTCAGACACAGAGGTGGGCACTGCTGCAGCCCCCTGGGGGAGACTTGCATTATATGAAAAGAAAAACCAAACAGGAAACCAACCCAATCCAATATGCCAGGCAGGTTTGTTGTAAGCTGCTACAAGCTCAGGCTTGCTGCGAAGGCCAAAGTGCAGAGACAGGCTCAGTCTCTTGTCCAGCCAGAAGGTTGCCAGCCTCATTGCTAACAGCAATTCAGAAGGCACCTTGAAAAGATTAACATTTCATCTTCTTATATATCTATACTTACTATGATAAGTATTTGTCTAGATATGAATGAAGAATATAGAATAGTTAACTTCAGCTCCACTAAAATTAAAATTTCTCATTTCTAAAGCATTCTGATGAAAACAAGTTTTAACTCAAATATAGTAAAGGCAAACATCAGAGTTTAAACAGAGAAATTACTATACTAATATCTTTGCAGGGAAATTTCTGACTTGAGATCAAAGGAAAAATTGTGCTGAGAGATGCAGGACTGTGATAAGCTCACATTCAAAAGGAACAGAATTGTGGCCCCTCAGAAATGAGGGGTTTAATATAACCACCCTTACATATAAGTTTATTAGGGTTAACAAAATGGTAAAGAGTGTAGAAGGAGGATGGTAGAAGACAGTCAGGTAAATTAAATATGGAAACCTTAAAAAAAAGAGAAATACCATGGATAGGAGTTCAGAGGAATTAATTCTGGAGTCCAGGTGAATAAGTGGGCTACCTGAAGAATCTGGCCTTCACGGGGCTGCTTGTGCTGCCATCCACCTGCCAAACTTAAAAAAAGTTCTCATCTAAAGGCTCAGTTATAGCCCTATATATTCTGAACTTGCTTTTGGTGTTTGGGGGCTTTTTTTGATGTTAAACCCTAACCAGTAGGAAGTCAAGGATTCCTGACCCTGCTGTCCTTTCTTTTTTTCAGTTTCTTGTTTTGGGATTTCATTTGCCCAGATGATATGGTACATACCATTGTATAGATAACATATAGGAGATATGTGTAGAATGTAGGTAATAGATACCTTTAAATAAAACAAAATAATTATTGCAGCAGGGGAGGATTGTGCATGGTATCAGATAATATCAAGGGCTTGGATGGAACAGAAACACACTGGCAGAGTTTGTATCTATAATCAGGATTTATTGTTACATGCCAAATAAAGTAGATTTGAGCAGTTTCATGAAGTTCTCTTTGGTTCTTGCTCTCTTTCCTAGTAGTTTTCAAATAGTAAACTTCCTGCATGTTAAATGTCTTGGCATTTTGTTTATTTCATATCTTTTTTTAGAGCAAAACAAATAATAAAGTAGAGCTACTATATTTTGATGTTATTTAAAGCAGTAAGAATAATTTTTGACAAATATTAGTTCAAGTTTTCAGCATTTACTTAAAGCTTTCCTTCCCCATTCTATACCCTCTTTTCTCTTACTCTTAGGGATGCCTCATCGTTTCAAGGTTAGCCACTGGGAGGTTGGGTGTGCCCTGTAAAAGCCCTGGTTGAATAATAACAAAATTTCCCAGTCAAAGCAAGGAAACATTGAGATGTTTTGCCAATATAAAAAAAAAAAAAAGAAAAAAAGAAAAAAAAAACACCACAAAAACAAAACAAAAACCAAACCACCCCCTCCAAAAAAAAACCCAAACCAAAGCAAACAAACAAAAACCAGATGAATTGTGGGTTTTAAAATCCACAAATAATCCTTACTTCAAAGTAGTACCAGTCAGGGTTAAGGTGTTTTATGTTTTTTTCTTGGTAGAGTACTTTTTCTCTACAAATCTTTGTGAAAGAATGTTGCTTGTTAAATAAATTTAGTACAAGAATAAACAGGTGATATCATAACTGAATAGGCATTTCCTGACCTTTCAAAATTACACATTCTAATACAGCAAAATAGAAGATATGAAAACTCTTCTGTACTTGAAATAAGAAAATCAATGGGTCATTGGCTATGAAAACCAAGAAGCACATACTCCTCATTTTCTATCAGGATTTGGTGGTGGTGGGTTTTTATGTTTTTCTGTGATACAAATTCTATCTTCAATTCATGCATTTCAGAAAATAACTGTTTGTAAGATCATTTTTTGTATGTGAATAGAGGGTTTTTACATGTTTTAAAGAAAGGAATAATTTCACCAATTTTAATAGCAAGCTTTAGTTTTCAGGACAAAGTCTCTGTTAGCACCTTTTTGATTAATATGAGTTTGAGATAGATGTATAGTTAAAGGATACCTTTTGTCCTCAGAACGTTATACAAAATCAAACAGGAATACAAGGTGCAAAACTAATCCAGGCTTGACTTCTTAGTGTAAGTACTTTTTTTTTTTTTTTTTAATCATGTTTAAAATGTATATGTTGGAGTGAAATAGTTTTTAGCCGTGTTGCTAGATACATGATTATGCATATGATAAACCCTAAAAATTTTCACAGCCATCTTCAAAAAGAATCCATGAATGCAAACCATGAAACCCCCCCCACACACACAAAAAAAAAGAAACCAAACAAAACACATTGGAGGAGGAATGAATACAATAATGTAATTTTTCATATTTCTTGTGATATCTCTGTGCCCAGGCACAAAGCTTCTTATAAGGAAGGCTCAGTAGAAAGAGGCATTCTGTCTTGAGAAGGGACAGAAAAGATCACAGGGAATTCAGAAGGAATGAGCTATGTTAGTCTTTTCTCCCTCTAATCTTTCTCTTTTCTCTCTCAAAAAAAAGAAGGAGATTCCAAAATACACGGGAAATCCAGCATGTATCCCTTGTCAAAACTGGTAGTTCTGACAAGAGAAGAGAAAACACTGCCTTAACAATATTAGGTCTGTTAGGAATATCTGAAAGCTAGCACTTGCAGAGGATACTTGCTAAGATTAAGCCAAAGATGCTTGTGATGGCAAGTAATAAAAAACAGACACTGCTTCCATACCGAGGAAGTACTGTACAATTCACTAATTCCATAGGTTTGGTCAATCTTGATGAAACTGAATGGGAAACTGAATATAGACAAGATAAAAAACACAATGAAATTTGTGTCACCAACAGTCACAGCCAGGCATCCTGTAGGCTGGTTATAGAAGTAATAATCACTAGACAACACCCTTCCAGATTCACTAAAGAAAGCCTCACTGTAATACATAAAGTAAACCCAACTTTTTTCATCTTACTTTGGAGCCTTTTTACTTTGTAGCTTCTATCCCAAACTTTTCCTTGCTAAAGAAAGGATCAGTGTAATAATTTTAGTGACTTCACAGACTTGCTCATCACTGGAAAAGCTGAAAAAGCTCACAAGCCACTCCAGTTCCACTTCATTCTTGCTTTCAGTAGACAATATCCAGTGCAGAAAATCCCAATCACTGCTACTGATCATGACTATTTCTGTTGCAGAACGCACCTACCATGGACTTTCAGGATCTTTGCACATTAGTGGAACTAAATGTTTTGCAATATGAGTAGGTTGCAAAGCTACTGCAAAACTAAGACCACCACATAAACCAAAATTTCACTAATACATAATGTAGTTATGTACACATGACAATCTGAGAAGTGAATTGTGCAAAAATCCAAACTTGTTCAGACTACATAAGGTGTTTTCCTGTGAAACTGCACTATATAAAGAACTAGAGGGTAAAATAGCACGCGAACACCACAATGAGCACCAGACAGAAGAGTCCACCTACCATGTAACATTCCAGATGAGGATTGATTAATCTTTAAATGTGTCCTTCCTGAGACTTTGTACATATTGATACACAGGTAAGTGATCCAAAAAAATGCCTAGCAAAACAGAAATGCTAGCAATGATCTGTCTTTTTCAATTTTGTTTAGTAAAAGAAGTGAAAAAATCAGTCCTGTTCTCTTTTGTCCACTCTTCACCATATGGGTCTGGCAAGCAACGAAAGCTATCTTTTCTTCCTGTAACAGGTTGGTGGAGAATACAGGGAACTCAATAACCAAGGCTATAAAAGCAAGAATGCAAGAGCTTGAGTGGAGCAGAAATAGAAATTGTATCACTGTCACACACAGCGAACGCGAACATTTGAATTCCAGGTTGGTAAAAAGGTCATAACCCATGTCTGCCAAAGAAGGATGGCAAAGGAGTTTTCAAATCCAACAGCAAATACAGTTCTGGTCTTTGAAGGAGAGAGATTACTATGGCTTCTATGGTAGAAGAATGATCAGGAGAATGGGGTCTTGATCCCTGGGCGTCTGAGGTTTTTAAAGGTCTGTTTAAGTAAAGTTGTCAGAGTTATTGAGTGACTTAGGGAGAGTGGATTCTTTATGGGAAAGGAGGAGTTAACAGGGAGGGCAGCATGGGATGGAGGAATGTTGGGCAGCTCGTGAGAGCACGTGAAGATAAGAGCAGGGCATTAGGGAAGGAAAACAAATTCTGTGGGGATCACACTGGGGAGTACAAGGCCAGGGAATGTACCTTTGCTGCAGAAGGGCTAAAAACAGCTGCTGCCAGGACAGGATGGTGAGGGTCGGAGGAGAGATCAAAGAAAGATGTTTCAGATATGAAACAATAGGAGCGGAAAAAAAGTAAAATGTGAGTTGGCTCTGGATAAGGCAGTAGTTATAGTGGTATTGGAGTAAACGTGGGAGAATAGATGGGAAAGTGAGAAGCACAGCCCTTACAAGAAGATAACTGAGAAGCTTAAATAAAACTGATCAGGTAAAATGAATAGAGCAGCTGCAGTACAAATGAAATGACAGCTAGCAAACTGGGGTCCTGAGGATCCACACAGAAGCATTTGGGATGATCCCAGTCCACCTGGCACCGCTCCTTGTGAAAGCAAAGCACGTGGCTTAAGCAGTCTGTAAAGCCACCAAATGGGCAAGGTGTTGAGATGCGTTAAGGTAGCTGGAACTGGTGTCTGTAAGAGCTTAATTTGGAAAAACAAAATCCAAATGGGTCCAGAGTCACATGCTATTAAAAGCAGTCACATACTATCAAAAGACCAGTTGTTAAACTGGTCTGGAGGGAGGTGGAGTCTAATTATACGAAATGTAATACTCAAAACTATAGTGCTGGATGATTCACTCATCCATTGCACATAATTGTGGGTCCACTGAACCCTGCTAATATAAAGCAGCTGGATTTGAAAGGGCAGGCTAGCAGGGCTGGGAAGACTCTCCAGGAAGGAAGGGAGTCTATGGAACCTAATAAAAAAGAAGGCAATTAAATAGAACAGTAAAGGAAATACAAGCAGTTATAATGTTTGTGATACAGGCTTTGAGGCCAAACAAGCCAGGCCCCTGGAAGGAAGGACGAGATGAACCCCCATGGTTCTGGGTATGGGGCTTGTCCACAGGATGGCACAGAGGGTATTTTATTTTATTTTTTCCAGGAATGCTGAGTGAGTCATGAGGATGACATTTGAAATAGAATAATAATAGGGTTTAGAAGAAAAATGGAGTGCCTGGGAGAAGATAGCCAAACAGAATAAGAAGCAGCTTACCACCTTCACGCTTCCATTTGCAGAACTGTTTGTATACTAGAAATAAAAGACAAGATTCCAAGGGTCAAATGACCACTAGTGCAGATCGTCTCTAGCAACAAATTCATCTCCACTAGCAGAGGAGCACTCAGACTTTAAGTTTGGGCAGGTCCACTTGCTCAGCCCTTTGGGGCACATTAGATTAAGATATGATCAGCCAGGGAATGCTTACAGACTTGCAGTACCAACCTTACTGGGGTAGCTGTAGATGCAGTGAATGGACCTAGCTTGTTAACAGAGTTTGGTGCTGCCATTGATGTGCTGAAACACAGAGTGCCTGGGGGACACAGCATACTGGCAAGTCTGCAGGGAGGGGTGGTGGTATTGTATTCAGCAAGATAGGAGAAAGATGGCATTTTAGGCAATGGTCTCTGATGAGGAAACAGTCTCATTCTAGATCTAGCTAACAATTGTTTGTGTGTGGGTAACACAGAAACAGAAAGCCCCATAGTAATCTTGGTTACACAGTAGTGAACATCAGTGAAGCCCCAGAAACACTTGAAAGGAGTGAGTGACACAAGAAGTTTGTAAGCATGTGCTCAAGATAAATTAGAGTGGAAGGATTAATACACTTATACTAAGATCTGAAATGACAGAAACCACATGAATGTCCAAGTGAGTCTGACTAAGGATCAAGATCCACTGCTATTAGTGGATTATAGAGTACGAGTTCAATGACCTGGTTTATGTATTTTACCAGTGTATCAAAGAATGATGGAAGGATGTGGTGTCTGCATTTCAGGGCAGTAAGTGCTGTCACTCCATAAACAGTACCTAGTGCTGTTAAACTACCAAAACATATGGCCACAGAAGTACAAGGACGAAAACACATTTTAGTCACAGACCTAGAAATAGGGTTTTTGGGGGTTTTTTGGGTTTTTTTTTTTTTGGTCTTTTTAGTATGTTGTCTGGTCTGTTTATTTTTCCTTTCCCTAGAAAGGAGTGCTGGTCTAAGTTTGTTTGTATATTTCAAGGGAAACAAAACTACTTCACATGAATTCCTCAAGAGCTTCAGAATGGTCCTGTAGTCTGCCAAGCACACATCACCTGAATGTATGGTAAATTAATCCATGAGTGAAGAAAAAAAAAAATATTATGGATGATGTAGGAAATTTGTTGGTTTTGTTCAAAAACTTTACATTTTTGATAACTAAGGAAGTTCATATACATTCATACACAAAAATTATGTGTTATGCTAGTAAGGATCAAGAGATACAGCATTCAGCACTGCACAACTCCTGTGACTGCTGAAGAAGTTTAGAGTATGATTTAAACGAGGAACAAAAACATTAACAACATTTGAAATCTACAGACAGCTGAAATAGCACTCAAACTACTCTTCTGCATTAAAGAGCAGGAACAGGCTAAGCTTTTATATAGTGAATTGTTTAAAACTCCTTTTTCCAAAGTACATACATTGTGAAAAAATCCATTTTCTGGATCTTTTTTCATTATAACTGACATCAGTTTGGATCACTTTTTATCACTAGACGTTGATACCACCAGATGTATTATGCAGCAGTCAGTTATTGAAAATAACAATCTGGCTTTTTGTAAAGCAATTGGTAGTGTGGTTATCTGAATGGCTGTTTGACAGGAACCACTTGCAACCTACCCTGGTTTCTGCTTCCTCAGAACTGATTCCTGTGGAGTTACAATCTAAACTTCATCTCAGTGGTAAAATTAGACAGGAATATTTTAAGAATTATAATGTTAGTGTAACTGTTCAGCTTAAAAATCAATAATAGCACCTGTATTTTGGCATTTGATGTTACTAAGCATTTTTAAAATAGCACAGGAGAAAAGCCTGCTTAAATGAAACAGGCTAGTAGTAATCTTAGAATGAAGGTTGAACTTAAATTGCTGGTATACTTTTGTATTTTCCTTAAAGTTGACAACATTTCTCAAAGTCTCTATAAATTGCTGGGTCACAGAAGGGGGGAGAACAGAAGTGAAAAGCTGAGCCTGCCTGTGTAAAGATGACCCTGCATTGAACCAACTGTAACCAACAAGCTGCAAACTGCAGTTTCTCTTTCAGGTTGATCCCAGCCCAGCAGTTATGGTTTCTCTTCTGATGACTTTGACCCTTGCTTCTCTAAGGGAGTGATAATGGTGCTAGGAACACATTACTGCATTGAGATGGCTTTATGGCATCCCTCTGGCTGCACCAACTTTTGCCACAGGTGGGCTGGGGGAGGGGGAAGAAGTAATGGGGGTGTTCATGCTGCGAGTCAGAGCATTTGCTGGCAGCCTGATGCCAGGCTGCTAGCAGTGTTTGCCCTCAGCACAGTACATCCTCATGGGCTATGGGCTTCTTTCTGAAGCTACCCATACATAGTACACTGGACATCCTCATACACAGGACACTGGACAGCCTCATTGTCCCCTGTCGGGGGGGGGGGGGGGGGGGGGGGAAAGCAAGCTGGCCACCGCAGTGTCCAAAAAGCCGTACCTGCCGTCCTTTCAAATGCACCCTCGCATCTTGGTGTAAGCTGTAATTCGCATGGTCCCCCTCCC